>CAWUFW010011386.1:427500-495000 GCA_963921515.1 Calotriton arnoldi
GGGCCAGCCGTGTGGCTGGTTGCCCCAGATGGGCTCCCTCGGGCCCGGGGAGCCTCCCCCTGCTCGGCTGGGTTCAGGGGCTCCCAGGGGCCCTGGGGAGGGCGGCCTCCCCACCCCGGGCTCCGTCCTCGGTCCTGCCACGTGGCAGGGTGCCCGGGACGGGGTCCCGTGGGCCCGGGGAGGCTTCTCCTGCGCCTCTGGGCCCGGGAGCCCCGGCTGGGTCCAGGGGCCCCTCCGGGCCCTGGGTCGGGTGCTCCAGCCCTGGGCCCCGTCCCCCGGCCTGCTGCTATGCCAAAGGTCCGAGACGGGGTTCCGTCGTGCCTGGGGAGCCCCCCTGGCTTGGCTGGGTTTAGGAGCTCCATCCGGGGCCCCGGGGAGGGTGGCCTCCCCACCCCGGGCTCCGTCCTCGGTCCTGCCGCGTGGCAGGGTGCCCGGGACGGGGTCCCGTGGGCCCGGGGTGGTTTCCCCTGCGCCCCTGGGCCCGGGAGCCCCGGCTGGGTCCAGGGGCCCCTTTGGGCCCCGGGTCGGGTGCTCCAGCCCTGGGCCCCGTCCCCCGGCCTGCTGCTATGCCAAAGGTCCGAGACGGGGTTCCATCGTGCCTGGGGAGCCCCCCTGGCTTGGCTGGGTTCAGGAGCTCCGTCCGGGGCCCCGGGGAGGGTGGCCTCCCCACCCCGGGCTCCGTCCTCGGTCCTGCCACGTGGCAGGGTGCCCGGGACGGGGTCCCGTGGGCCCGGGGAGGCTTCCCCTGCGCCTCTGGGCCCGGGAGCCCCGGCTGGGTCCAGGGGCCCCTCTGGGCCCCGGGTCGGGTGCTCCAGCCCTGGGCCCCGGTCCCCCGGCCTGCTGCTATGCCAAAGGTCCGAGACGGGGTTCCGTCGTGCCTGGGGAGCCCCCCTCGCTTGGCTGGGTTCAGGAGCTCCGTCCGGGGCCCCTGAGGGCCCCGGGGAGGGCGGCCTCCTCACCCCGGGCTCCGTCCTTGGTGGTGCCGCGTGGCAGGGTGCCCGGGACGGGGTCCGGAGGGCCCGGGGTGGCATCCCCTGCGCCTCTGGGCCCGGTAGCCCCGGCTGGGTCCAGGGGCCCCGTCGGTCCCCGGGTCGGGTGCTCCGGCCCTGGGCCCCGTCCTCCGGCCTGCTGCTCCACCAAGGACGTTTTGGTGCAGCCAGTCCAAAGTTAGCATTCTACCGCGAGGATATAATGCACTTGAGTATATGGTCAGGCTGTACCACAAACAGCATCAGAGGATTGACTCCGAACGCTGCAGAGGGGCTCTGCTCATGCAGGGGTACCCTCTCACATAAAAACCAAGCACTCTGCCTTCAGGATTGTTAAGGCCTACCATAGGAGTGACTTATAGGTTTATATGTGTGTGCAATGGTAGTGATATAGGTAGCCTATACCACCGTAAGGGGTGCATGCACTACCTTACCCAGGCTGCAGTAGCAGCCCTGTGGTGTCATTTTGGGGGGCCTCCCAGGGGTGGCATAATACATGCTTCAGCCCCTGGTAGGCCTCTGGGGTACCTATGCCCTGGGTACATAGTATAACATATACTAGGGACTTATAAGGGCACTCCAGAATTCTATCAGAGATGTACCTAAGGTACATGGAAACTATTTTAGAGAGGAAGCAGCTAGGCTGGGGTTCTGATTAGCAGGGCCCCAGCCAGACTAAAGTCGAAAAACAATGAAGCATCAGCAAAAAGTGGGGGTACATGTGAAGCAGATCCTACTCTCCTACACAAGGCACCCGACTTCTCCAAGGAATTCGTCATGCAGACTGACGCTTCAGAGCATGGTGTGGGAGCAGTGCTTTCACAACTGAACGAAGAGGGCCTAGACCAGCCTGTAGTCTTCCTTAGCAGGAGACTACTCCCCAGGGAACAGGGATGGAGTGCTACAGAAAGAGAAACTTTCGCAGTGGTCTGGGCACTGAAGAAGCTAAGACCCTACCTGTTTGGGACTCACTTCTGAGTTCAGACAGACCACAGACCCCTTAGATGGTTGATGCAAATGAGGGGTGAGAACCCAAAACTGTTGAGGTGGTCCATCTCCCTACAGGGAATGGACTTTACGGTGGAACACTGCGCTGGCACAGAACACGCCAACGCAGATGGTCTGTCCATGTTCTTCCCCCTTAGTGAAGAGTACTCCCAGGAGGTTGGGTAGTTCTCCCTACTTTCAGCTGGAGGGGACATCGTTAGACTTGGCATCTTTTGGCGTGGTTCCCCTGTCTTTTTGCTTTCTGACCTCCTGGTTTTGAGTCTGTTTTTGCTGGTTTAGTGTCTCACTGCTGTTCAGCGTTAAAGTACAAGTGCTCCTGTTGTAAATTGTTATTATGGATTGGAGTTTCCATGATTGGCATATTTGATTTACTAGTCAGTCCCTAGTAAAGTGCATTGAGTATGCCAGGGCCTGTAAATCAAATGCTACTAGTGGACCTGCAGCACTGATTGTGCCACCCACATGAGTAGCCCTAAAAAGGTAACTCAGGTCTGCCACTGCAGAATCCGTGGGCACTTTAGTACTGCCATGTCGAATTGGCAAGTACACCCACTTGCCAGGCCCTATCCTTCCCTTTTCTTACATATTAGTCACCCCTAAGGTAGGCCCAAGGTACCCCTGTGGGCAGGGTGCAGTGTATGTGAAAGGTAGGACATGCCCTGGTTTGTGTGGCATGTCCTGATAGTGAAATACTGCCAATTTCGTTTTTTACTATTGCAAGGCTACCTGTTCCCATAGGCTAGAAGGGGGAGTTTGCTTATAACAGCTTATAAACATAACTACCCCTGGGAACAAGATAGGAAAATAAAGTTTAGTATGCCTGAACTCAGAATGTTAAAATGCATCTTTTAGTGAGGGTGATTTTTACATTCTATATTTGAAAATACCTCTTTTAGAAAGTAGGTGTTTTCTTGCTTAGCCATCCAGTGTGCCTCTGCTAGGATGTGTAGTGACTGTCTGGCTGTGGGGTGACAGGGGCTGGGGAGGAGCAGTGGCTCCAGAGTGTCTGGATGGGACAGGGCTGGGCTGAATCGACCTGGGCTGCATTTAGAGTAGGGGGAGGAGAGTTCCTTTCACCTGAATGGGCCTGAATGGGCCTGGTCTGTCTCTGACAATGCTGTCTCCACCTCCTGCCAGGAAGCTGCACCAGAGAGGACAGAACTGGTTCTGGCTGGGCAAAGAAACTCTCTGCCTCTAGAGAACAAAGGATTTTGTAGTATAAATATTGGGGCCCAGACCCCAGAACTTTAGAACTCTTTTGGACCAAGAAGAGGAGCTAGAGAAGCTGTGAGGAGGAACTACCACTTTGCTGAGTGCTTTGCTGTGTTGGCCTGCAGTGGCTGCTTCTCTCTTGGGGCAGTGAAAGGACTGGACTGAACTGTCTGCAACTACTTTATTGAGTATCTCCAAGGGCCTGAAATAGAGATTGCCTCCTGTTCTGAAGGTTCAGGGACTGGAAAATCTTCACCAACCTCTGGGTACCGCTTCTGGAACTGCTGTTTCAGCTGCCACAGAGAAGGGAAACGCAAACGACTCCGTCGCTGGCTCTGTGTCCTGACGGCACTGCAGACCGCACTGTCCGCATCTCGCACCGCAACCCTGGTCTCACCGCCGCCGCCACCGAGCCGCTGCTTGCACTGTGACCTGTAGGCACCGCACTCCGCACCGCCTCGCTTCACTTCGCCATCCTGGTCTCACCGACTCCGTCGCTGCTGCTGACTTCGACACCCGTGACTGCATTGTGGCTGCGGGCACCGCTCGTAAGTTTCACAACGCACTGCCTCGTCCCACACAGCCGTCTGGGCCGACCGACGCCAGCTCCCGCTAACTGGCTCTGTCGCCTGCACCGCAACCTGCCAGCACTGCATCGAGCACCGTCTCGCCCTGTAGCGTAAGCCTTGGTCTCACCGATGGCGTCTGGACGATCGTCTCTGAGCCACTGCCTGCCCCACATCAAGAGGACACCGCACCCTGCACTGCTTCCATTTTGCAATGCAACCGCAACGGTTGCCAAGACCAGCTCGCACCACGTGTCAGCCGCAGCGAGAAAGGTACTGTTACAGAGTCTGTTCACCCTTTCGCTGGCCCGTACCGACGAGGTCGGCTGGAACTGTTAGACTCTGCTGTTTTCAGCATCGCAATAGCCCAGGACGGAGCTAACGACTTGTACGAACTGTGTTTTTCAAGTATTCTTACAAAGTATACCTTTTTAAGCACTGTATTGTGGATTTTTATCGTTTTGGTCTTGTTTTAAGTATATAAAATATTGGATATTTTTCTAAAACTGGTGTGGTGTCCTTTTGTAGTGTTTTCACTGTATTACTGTTGGTTATGTGCAAATGCTTTACACACTGCCTCTAAGATAAGCCTGACTGCTTGTGCCAAGCTACCAAGGGGGTGAGCAGGGGTTATTTTAGGAGTAAAACTCCCTTACCCTGACTAGGAAGAAGGGTCCCTACTTGGACAAAGGTGCAAGCCCTTGCCAACTAGAGACCCCCATTTCTAATACCCGTCATCAGCGAAGCACCAAGGAGATCCATCAGAAGGAGATACCAGAAGAGGGGCCTTGTGTGGCCTGAATGCAGGAAGAAGATCGTGTTCACCCTAACTGCACTAACATCGCCCCGCAGTGGGCCAGAAACTTTTCAGGGAGTTCCCCCAACACTGCCTTAAGACTGGCTGTGCATCGTCCCATTACAGGCACAGGGAGAGTCGCACATACCATAGTGGCAAGCTGCCAGCACTGTATAAGAAAGGAGATCCTCACTTCCCACAGCGATCTTGAGTTGCACCCGGAATACCTTGTTGAGGAAAAGAAAGGTATGGAAGAGGCTGCAGACCAGATCCATCAAAACACACCTACCTCCACTGCTGTCCACGAAATGGCTGACGCACCTGAGAAGACAACCAGTCCTACACACAGGACCGAACCCGCGAGTGGTCCATGACGGGAGAAGATGCGCAGTCCAGTGGACCTGATGGAACTGGCAGGAGGTCCCTGTGAGAAGAGCTGACAACACGTGGCCTTCGCCACTTACCAGCATGTGCAGAAAAGACATGCAATATGTGGCCTGTTGCCACTTCGCAGCATGTGCAGAGAAGACATGTGGCTGGACACCACATTATACTGCAAGCAAGTAGGAAGAAGAGAGCGTGCCACGTTGCCACATTGTAAAGAAGAAAAGGAGTGCAGAGAAAGGAGTGTGACAATCCTGTCACACAGAAGAACGGACAACCACAGGTGCGCAGGAGAAATCAACGAGGGTATAAGAACGAGGATTCATACCACTACCTGAGTGCACCTGCTAACACAAGCCAGCCACTGGGATGCGGTAACGTCACGGGAAATAGCTCAATGGGAGTGCCGAATGTAAGCCAACTGCATGCGCAAACTATGTTTCTGCCCAACACTTCACAGTGTGGCCGTCCAGCCACCTGCCACAGGCTTCTTAGAGCAAACGGCGTCCCTGTTTGCAAACGCACATGCCAAACAAGAAGAAGAGCTGCACCAAGTATACAACAAGCTACGTGGCTACAAAGTCCCTCCAATCACCCTTTCTCTATACAAGTCATTGCCACCTGTCGTATAAGTCGTCTAATGGCAACCACTCCATCATTTGCCATGTGCATCACCACAACCCCTGGAGCATCAAGTAACAAGACTGGAGTCCTGCACCATTGCCATACAATATGACAAGAAGCACCAGTTACGATCTGCAGAACCAGTGATCACTTGCTCAACTTGCTTGCATCCTGATCCCGGTAGCGAGAGCATGTTCTGACCAGGATACATCCACCCCTGATGTTGCACGAGTGACTAGGTAGTGGCTCCGAGGTGGTCTTGCGGCTGTCCAGATGCAGGCGCATATGCAGCACCAGTGCAGCCCCAGGCAGTCCTGTGGCAACTTAACCAAGGGGCCTACCCCAAGAGCGAGAGATGGACTTGACTTTGCCCCCCGATGGATTCCAGGAGTTAGCCAGGCCATGTAACAGAGACTCTCAACAGGTCACAGCATACCAAGACCATCTTCAGTGGATCGAGCAACACAATCATCAAGCATTCACAATGGACTCCATCGATGCTCCTGATGCACCAAGTTTGAACTGTAAATCACCAACTGCATCACAGCGAGAGCATGCTGGTCTGATCAACATCACATAGATGGACTGTCACCCAACTGACATGACGCCGAAGGGTTCGGACCTCATCAGCACCGTGTTCGTGTCCAGAGGTACCTGGTTAAATCATGGATGCGTGCCGAGATGCCCGGGTGCTCCCAGCTGCACCTGTCCATCGCTGTCCAGCAGACTGCCTCTCGAAGCTGAGCGACTTCAGTTGTCTTTTAGTAATTTTTCATTCCTTCCCACAGGTTGGACTTTTTGTTTTTGTTTTTAATAAAATTTGGGAGGAATGTTGTGTCCTGCTGGACACAGTGTAGTGTTTTACCTGCCTCTCCCATGAGGGCTGGCCTATACACCCACCCCACACACATTCAACACAGGCGTCACCGGTCAGGTGACCCTACCAATAAAAAGAGCCAGAGGGCAGGTGCTTGTTGTAAGCACTATGCCCAGGGCATTAAGTGAGCCTGGTCCTGCTGGTGCTCAGCACTGGCAGTTCTAAAAAGCAGGTGCTGAGACGGGTCTCTATCGGGCTCTCCTCTTTTTGCATCCATCCTCAGGGTGAAAAAAAAATCTTACCTCTTCAGCAGTGCCAGCAGTGCCAGTACCACCCTTTGCTGCAACTTCAGAGACTCATTTAGCTTTTTCACAGTCAAATAATTTCAGAACTGACGCATTTTCAATGTTATATACAACGAAGCCAAAGTTGTTGCTTATTTAGCTTGTGCAATTAACAACTATTGGCAAAGCCAATAGTTCTGGCTTGATGTAGGTATAATGTTACTTGTTGTATTAAATATCTCATTCAATGACAGAAGCAGCACATTTTCCAGTCGGATGGCCCACTTATGCTAAGTACAGATTTGTTAGCTTACGTGTTTTTAAGCCACGCCCCTTTGAGAGACCCCCAGTTTTTTCATCCCACTTAAAGCCCTGACTATACCGGAGTGTGTAGTGTCGCGCTCTAGTGGTTACACGTCCACGCGATGACGTGGAGCGCGGCTGACACTTTGGGCGCTGATTTAGCGCGGGGATTAGAGCGGTACGGACGCGTTTCCTGGCGCTCTCCTGTAACGAAGAGTAAACCACAATAAATACAGTACTACACAAGTCTGAGTGTGCAGCGCCTTTAATGAGAGGAAGAGAACATTACAGTGGCGACGAGACTGGGACTGAAAAAAAATAAAATAACAAGAAGAGCAACCTAATGACCCACCGAAGAACTCAGCAAGGCAGGCCACGAGGACCACTGACTAAGGGACGTTACACAGCAGGAGAGCGTGGCAGAGGACAGCACTACAGCAAGCCAGCACCCACAGAGCAGGTAGTCGCAACCAGGGGAGTGTACACAGCCCACAATAAAGGAGGGTAGAACACACTGGAAAGCAGAACGTCACCCCTCCAGATCCTCCTATAGGACATCCAGGGCCCTGGCGGAAGCGGTGCAGCACAGCGACGGGGGAGCCTCAGGGCCCCATCAAGACCACACACACCCCAGAAGCACAAGTGCAACGGGCAGTCCAAGAGGAGACGAAGCTATACCAGAAAGAAGCGCCGCAATGTGTGCGCAGGCGTCTTCACTCACGACACCAATACCATTCCTACCTAAACCAGGCGACCCATTGATGAAATGGGAAGATTGGAGAGAATACTTCATGAACTACTTAGAGGCCATAGAAGATGAAAGTGGAGAAGCATTCCCCAGCAAGAGGAAGAAAAGAATATTACTCCACAACTTAGGCCCGGAGGGAATCAGAGTCTTCCAGAACCTGGTCCCCACACAACGACCGGACGCAGATGACGACGTATTCCAACACGCGATTGAAGACCTAAACAACCATTATAGACCGGCAGTGTGCACGTCCATAGACAGATATAACTTCCAACAGAGGAAACAAGCAGGGGGTGAGTCCATAGACGACTACGTTGCGGCGTTAAAGAAGTTAGCGATCACATGCAAATTTGGTGTCTTGCATGACGAATTTATCAAAGACCAAATAGTCATGCACACGAAGAACACAGCGATCCAAGACAAACTATGGGTAAATGGGGACGCTACCCTGAAGGAAGTCATAGCCATGGTGAAAAAGGCGGAACTATCAAAGAGATGTGCCGAGGCAGCGAAGAAAGAAAATATAGAGTGGCCCATGGTCAACAGAGTCACGGAAGCAGAACCGCCAGAGAGAGGAAAAAAGATGGCGGCAGAAGGGAGAGCACAGAACAAATGGACTCCACGACCCACACAGGCACAGAAACCGAATAAGGAGGGCACAACCATGTGCTACAGGTGCGGCAGTCCATCCCATGCGGCATATGATAAACGATGTCCGGCCTTCCGGGCCAAATGTATGTACTGCGGAATCGTAGGACACTATGAAAAGGTGTGTCGCCGCAAGGTGAAGAGGCCAACGGTCAAGTACGTAGCACAAGACAGGGGAGGTGAAGAAGAAGAAGGAGAAGAAGAAGAAGACAATGTGCTGTGCATTGAAGGACAGGTACTAGGCATAGAATGCAGACGCTCCAAGAAACCACAATGTGACATGGTAGTGGGAGGAGTTCGGATCAAAATGGTGGCGGACTCCGGATCTCCGTATACCATCATTCAATGGACGGTGTGGAGCGAGAACTTCAAACCCAGCCTGGGATCACACCTCGAACCCCCAGACATACGTCCGGTCACATTCACAGGTGAACCCATCCCAATGGTGGGATATCGAGTCCTGAAATTCGAGTTCAAGAATCGCAGCACAGAGTGCAAATTATACGTGGCTGAAAAGGGGCCCTCTGTTCTTGGATGGATGGACCAAGGCGATTTGGGCATACAATTGAACCCAGGAGGGGACACGCAAGTCCTGATGACCAGCACAGACAACCAATCAAACTTCGAAAAAATGAAAGGCGAATTCCCCACAGTATTTGGAGGCAGAGTGGGAAAACTAACGAAATTTACACACAGAATTGAGCTTAAGGAAAACGCCAAACCAGTGTCCCACAAGGTGAGGAACATACCGTTAGCAGTCAGGGAAGCAGTACAACAAGAGCTACAAAGATTGGAAAACGAAGGGATCATCGAACCAATAAACAGTTCGGAATGGTTGGCCCCGTTGGTGGTAGCGAGAAAACCCAACGGCAAAGTTCGTTTGTGTGTGGACCTGCGCGAATTGAACAAATGCATAATAGTGGAAAAATTCCCATTACCTAGAATAGACGAAATGCTGGCAAAGACAAAGGGAATAAAATGGTTTTCTACCGTGGATCTCGCCTCAGCATATCATCAAATAGCCCTGCATCACACGAGCCGTAAACATACATCCTTCATAACACCATTTGGATGCTACCAATTCCGCCGGATGCCTTTTGGCCTGGCGTCAGCAGCGGCGGTATTCCAGAAGTTGATGCACAAACTGTTCAAAGATATAGAGGGAGTACAATACTTCCAAGACGACATCTTGGTAATGGGCAAAGACCAAGCCGACCACAACAAAAAGCTAGCAATGGTGTTACAAATTTTGGAAAGGAACGGCCTGACGGCGGAATGGGAGAAGTGCAGATTTGGAATGGCGTCGGTCACATATTTGGGTCATGAGATCAGTGACCAAGGCATCACGCCCAAACACGCCAATGTCAAAGCGATATGTGAAGCACCGGCACCAATGAGCAAGGAAGAAGTGAGATCATTCTTAGGGATGGCCGAATATTACAGCAAATTTGTGCAACACTTCGCCACCAAGACACACCACCTGCGACTATCATACGAGACAAAACGGCCTTCAGGTGGACAGATGAGGCGCAAGGGGAGTTTCAGAAAATCAAGGAGGATATCAGCAAAGCAGTTCCCCTACAAGGATATGATCCGCAAGGAGAATCCATTTTGACCACAGACGCTAACGACAAAGGCCTTGGGGCAGTCCTTATGCAGGAAAGGAAGAACGGAGAGCTGGCGACCATCAGCTTTGCATCGAGAGCATTATCACCAACAGAACAGAAATTCAGTGTGATAGAAAAAGAGATGCTGGCTGTGGTGTGGGCCATGGCGAAATTCCGTCAATTTATATGGGGCACAAGATTTCAACTCAAAACGGACCACAAACCCCTAGTCAAAGTACTCACGTCCTGCGGCCACGCGAGCGCCACACCCCGCATCGCCAAAATGACCCTGAAATTGTTAGACTACAGGTATGATGTGGAGTACATCCCGGGAGCTAAGAATAAAGTGGCAGATTACCTCAGCCGAGCTTCAGCTATGGAAGAAGCTCCTGCAGGTACGGACGAGGACGAAGTCAGGGTGGCATTCACGGAAGATCATGAGATAGTGATAAGCGGTCAGGAATGGAAACAAGCCTATGAAAATGACAAGGACGTTAAGGACATCAAGGACTTCATACTACGAGGGTGGCCAGAAAAAAGACACCTGAAGGCGGAACAAAGGAAATTCTTTGAAGTGCGAGAGGAGTTGTCCATAGGAGACCAGGGAACATTCCTGTTTAGAGGAGAGAGAGTAGTTCCTCCCGCGTCGTTAATACCACACCTACTAGCAGTGTTGCACGAAGGGCACTTGGGCATCGTGAAAACGAAGTTGAGAACCAAGCAGATGTACTGGTGGCCCGCAATGGACAGTCATATTGAGAGGCATGTTCGAGAATGTGACCAGTGCCAAAGAGCGGATAAATCACAAACGTTACTACGCCCGTCATTAGGGAAGTTCGACAACCCTGCCAACCCATGGGAGGAACTGTCAATAGACATTCTTGGTCCAGTGTTGGATGCAGAGGGAACCCCGAAATATGTAGTAGTTCTCATAGATCGGTATTCCAAGTGGCCCGAATTGGATTTACAGGAGGTAATGGACACAGAGACAGTTCTTAGGTTTCTCACAGCTACCTTCCTCAGAGAAGGCATCCCCCGTTCCATTTTGAGTGACAATGGACCTCAATTCACATCGGATAAGTGGAACAATTACATGGAACGAAATGGCGTCCAAATCAAACACACATCTGTCTACCATCCGGCGGGAAATGGTCTAGCAGAAAGGTTTAACCGAGTAATAATGGGTTCCATACAATCAGCCATAGGAGTGGGGAAGGACTGGGAGAAGGAAGTGAGGAGTATGCTGTGGGCCTACCGAATCACACCGACTGGCACAGGATACAGCCCGTTCCAAATCCTAAGGGGACGTGATCCGTTCACTAAGGACAATCTAGCATGGAAGGAAAAGACTGTCACAAGTAAATGGTCCCCGGCAGTAGTTCACCACAACTTGGAGAGAGCCCAGAGAATATACACAGAGCAGTACAATAAGAGACGCAATGTGAAGGAGACGTCCCTGGAAAGAGGGGAGTGGGTCAGAGTCAAACTTGCCCAATTAAGGAGGAAAGGAGACAGCAAATACAGCTGGCCTATGCAAGTTGAACAGGTGTATAACAGAGCAGCCTTGCTAAGTGATGGAAACGTCTGGTTGCAAGATCGTATGTCCAAGTGCAATAAGATACTGCAGTGGGACAGAGAGGAAAGATCAAGGACACAAGAGAACCCAAGTTCACCTACAGGTAATGTAGCCCCAGGCGAAGGAGAGAGGGACCTTGGGATAGAAGGAAATAGAGCGGAGCAGGAAGAGGATGAAAATCTCATCGCAGATGAACGGCAGGAGGACAAAGGCAAGACTCCAGGGAGAGAGAGCCCTAAAGGACTTGGAGAGACACAGGCAAGCCGAGCAGAGGAAAGGGCGGAGAGTTCCACCTCCACTCCGGTAAGACGTACACGGGCAGGGAGAACAGTGGTAAGGCCAGCCAAATACAAAGACTATGACCTGGAAGAAGTGAAGTAACTTCCGGCCGAGAGACTCTTAGACTCTTATCTATATGTTATTGTTGTTGTTGTTGTGTCCCGTAAAGAAGGGAGATATGTAGTGTCGGGCTCTAGTGGTTACGCGTCCACGCGATGACGTGGAGCGCGGCCACCATTTTGGGCGCTGATTTAGCGCGGGGATTAGAGCGGTACAGACGCGTTTCCCGGCGCTCTCCTGTAACGAAGAGTAAACCACAATAAATACACTACTACACAAGTCTGAGTGTGCAGCGCCTTTAATGAGAGGAAGAGAACATTACAGAGTGTCTGTGTCATACTCATTTACAAAGTATGTGGGCCTAGAGCCCACAACTTTACACATACCTTTGGCCCAACTGGCGAATCAGGCAATATGCATTCAAAATTCCACGCATGGTGCCAACCGACAGACATGCTCTCACTCCTGGGTCCTTTATATAGCTCCGAGAAACCCAAACCAGCTGAGCACCAGGTGACGGAAAGGTTATCTTTTTATTTTGAGGCCACTTACGTGAGAATTCGCGCATGAAAAAAAGGACTGATAAAATCTCCTCAATTTATTATTCTGTCAACGTTAAACACAGTTCAGAGACATGATAGACCTGGCGGGTGTGCATGTGATGGGGGAGTGGGGGGGTTGTTTGAATATTAAAACATTCTCCGAAATAGATTTTGAGGGAGGGAAACATGAATAACTCAATACCAAAGCTTTCCCTCATACTGTGTTTGTACCATTGTGTTTGCCAGTCGGGGAGAGGCACTGGGTGATCTATTGTCGGAAATGTCTTTGAAACTCTCCAGCAGCGGAATCCCCAGCATCCACCCCCAGCGGCATTGGCAGCTTGCAGCCCGGCCGCGACCCACCCTGGATTCCCAACGTTGCACTCTGCCTGGCCCGGCTCCACCCATCCCGCCGCAGTCCTGCACGTCACGGCCCCTGCCCTGAGGCTGGGAAAGCCTTTGCAGTTGGAGCGACCAGAGGAGCAGCGAGGGGCGCGAGCGGAGGTGCTGCTGCTGCCTCCGTCCCACCGCTCTGTGACTTCAGCCACTGGTTCCTGACCCTCCCGCCCCCAGCTCCGCTCGCCATGGCAAGGCGGCTTGTCCTGTGGCAACTCGTGGCCGCTGTGCTGCTCGCCCTCCTGCAGCAAGCAGCCCCCTGCCCCAGCCGCTGCCTGTGCTTCCGCACCACGGTGCGCTGCATGCATCTCATGCTGGAAACCCTGCCTGTCGTCTCGCCTCAGACTACCATCCTGTAAGTTTCTGCTCTTTGCGTTTCACTCCATTGAGCTGCGTGGCTGAACTCCCTCCCCACGCCGGTGTGCTAGCTGCGTCCAAGGCTTACAAGCTCACTGCATGAGGGAAACTATTGCCATTCAAACACACTTTTTTTTTTAGCAACATTTGCAAAGCTTATAACCGAGAACCTGAATGAAGCCATAGCCTGCTATAATATGCCTGGGTGGCAAGATGCTGTTTTGCACCTTTTTTTGTTTGACTGCAGTTTTCGTCTACCTAAGTTTCTTTTAGTTTTCCAGGCAGTGCTTTCAGTGAACAAAGGCTTGAGGCAGGCAGGGGAGAGCAAGAATCTACCGTGCTATGTATATGGGGGCACTGGCTTGCCCGTATCCAGTTCTTTGTTTTGTTCAGCCGAAAAGTTAGGGGCAGTGAATGAAGAGAGTGAACGGGATTCCACTCCGGTCGTTTGTGCTTTTAAGTTCACTCTTTTGATTTTTCTCATATGGGTCTCGAACCAGAAACGACGTTCTGTAAAATCACGCAGAAGCTTTAAAATCGTCAAGTTAAATCCGTTACTAGTTTTTCTGAAGCATTCGTTTCTCATGCCATGTCGTCTCGTTACAAGTTTTAAATACTTTTTATTACGTTTGTCAAAAACAGCGTAACTGATTAAGCCAAATCAAATCGCACGAAGTGCTTAACGTGCCTTCAGAAAAAAAGCCATTTCGACCCCGAACCTTCCTGGCTGGTTATGTGGCGCCGGGCACTACGTTTGACAGTCTAGAACAAAGCAGTGCAGAGTGAAATCAAAGTTTCAAACCTCATCCCTTTTTACCGGCTTTGTTGACGCTCCAGCATGTATCCGATTTTCATCCCATAACTTTAAATCTGTTGCAATCTTTAGATGTTTGTGAGATTTTCTAGTGAGTTTCATTGTTTATCATACCTCTGTGGGCAGAGGAACATATCATTGAGCTTTGCACCTTCAGTAACACTAATACAGTTTGTTACCCCAAAACCACTCTATTAGACCATCGGGTTTGGGATCTCGGTGGAGGAAGCCCGTGGGCACGGGTTCTTTTTTTTGAGTCCGTGGTAGAATTGCTGGTACACAACAGTCAGTTGTCCGTTTTGTTACTCTGCCTGGGTAAAAAGGAATGTGCAGATGTGCACAGTGATGGTGCAATTGTACGGGCATTTATGAGATTCTGCATTTGACCAGGCAGGTATAGATACGCACAGTCCAAGCGCATCTTGCTATATCGGGACAGTCCAGGCTTCCACTCTAGACCCCGGTCGCAGCCTGTTAGATTACTGATCCAACAACACAAAGCTGCCTTAATAAACCTTCAGTCCAGAAGTAGGGCTTTGTGCCAGTCCAGTGCAGATGTCTGCACAACTACTTTCAGATGCTTGACCTCGGGCTTCGTGCATGTCTGTTAAAGTACAGAGAAAAATGTGTTTACAGTGTTTAAGTTTGACATAAAAAGTAACATTAATTGGAGGAATGAGTCTGGCAGCTGTGCACACGCTGGCGGTATCGATGGTGGAGTGGGAGAAGCTCAGCTTTGTGTAGTTGAGGAAAGCCCTACTTGTGTATTTAAATGCCTGCTCCTATTGGAGAGAACCCTGAAAGCTGGAAGTCACTCCCCCCTTTGCCCAGATCTAATTTCTGCCAGCTGGCAGGGGAAACCACTCATTGCAGGACCACAGCGAAGTGTTCTTGATGTCATTGTGCTGTTCCTTTGTTACCTTCATTGCGATTTCTTAATTCACCCTGGACGTTCATCTGGTGAACGTGTGAGCCTGGCAATGGCTGCCTTGAGGATTCGTATGATAGGTGCATTCTACTGTGCGCTTTTGCATTACATCAGTTGTTTTTGACGGTTGGCGTCAATTCTAAACTTTGTAGGAAATATTTTTACTGTGGAGGTGCTGTCTGTCAGCTAAGATGAAAGTGAATTCTTATGCCCATGCATGCTGCTCAACCCAAAAATATGTTAATTGTAGAGAGCCATTTCAATGCTCATGCAAGTACTGATGCCTTTTTAGGAGATTTGAGAACTAAGGTCTCACATTGAGACTCACACCAATGACGTTTTACATACTTATTTTGGAGATGTTTAAGATGCATGCAGGTTGCTACTGGTTGCAATTCAGGAAGGAATTTCCTAATGTTAATAGAGACTGTAGTCCAGACCTAGGTTGTTTGTTTGATATCAGGGTCTGTTAAATGTTCTCATTCTCAGAGCAACTTAACGTTTAGTTCATGTTGTCTGGAATTTGAGGCCGATGTGCCAACAGGTGCTTATGCAACTGTTCGAGTCTCTGACCATCCATGACTCCTTTCTGGTGGATACAAGAATGCTGCCAGCTATGAGTGGCATACAAACTCCTCAGAACTTTCCCAGTTAATAATATTTACATGGTGGGTACCTCTTGGGGATTCATCCACTATGGCCTCCAAGGTGAAGAACATTGGAATTGTGACGAACTTTAAACTTTGCCATAAACAAGAAGCTTTTCATATGACTTTTCCTGTAATTTATCTCTTAGACAAATTCCTCTTTATTCAACAAATCTTGCCATATCCTTTCTCGGAGTTCCCTTATACACAATCTTTGCAACCCCCCTGCCCCCAATATATTTTGGACAACAAAGCAATGAAAAGATATGCTCACTCCAAATCCAAGGGCTCTAGCAGAACACTTCACAGCTTCGGGGGCAGAACATTTGCAGTACAACAGTTCTTCTGTGGCATGCCCACCACAGGATTGCAGAAAACAGCAAGAACACCTACATTTTAGGAACATTTTTTAAATCCTCCAGTTTAATGACGCCTTTGATGACGTTCTGTCTTAGGCTCCTTATCTATCTCTTTATGGTACATAATAACTTATTGTGTGTACTAAAGCCCAGGTTAGTGTGCTGTGAAACCAGCTTATGCATCATGTACCCCAAGATGACAAATATCCTAGCGACATTTTGATGTGGCATGTATGCATCTTATTGTATTGTTTTAAATTGCTCCTTGGTGCCTGCCTTTACCTAACGCGCATTATTTTTTTCTCATTGACAGTACATGTTAAAGCCCCTAACAAGTGTCTTCTTTAGTGGCAGTTTAATATACATAGATGAGTACATAAAGCAGTTTTGTGGGGCAGTTTTGCATAAATTCATTTGAACACTGACACAGTCCATCGGTATTTTTTGCCACACTCATATTAACCTGTCCAATACATATTCAAATAGCTCCCCCTATCCACAGATTGCCCATACTCAAATATCCATACTGACATATGTACCCTTAGAAATTCACCCACTTGCCCAGAAATCCATCATAAACAATAGATGCAAAACGAGCTCCATATCAATTTGCACCAATAGCTGCAAACACCCTTATCTCCTCCATCGCTCCTAAATCCCAAGTCTAATTTAATATTTGTCTAAGAAAAACCACATGCATGGGAAGGAGGAAGCAGATAAGGTGCTAGCTGATAAGGTGCTAGCTGATATTAAAGACTACTAAACATTGGAGAAGCAGTAATGGGATGTGAGGGCCTTCCAAGAACCTGAGGCGCTTCCCTTCTAAATAAAAGCAGAAAGTATTGTTCAAGATGTTTTTGCAGAGGCCGCCCCCAAAGGGGGCCTCGAGGGACGGCGCCATAACAGCCGCCATGGCACCGGAAGGATCTGGTTTGGGCCGCTATGAAGTGCCCAGAAGTAAGAGGGAGCTACCCCCTCACGCCAAAAAGCATGCCAGAGAGGTGCTGAGTCACTGGGCCAATGGGGGGGACCCAGCTGATTTTCGAAACCCCCAATGGGGGAAGCCGCATTGCGGGGGAAGGTTACGCGAGGCGGGGGGGGGGGGTGTTATAAGGCACCGCTCCCCACAGTACAGCTCATGATTACCATTGTGGAGCTGGGGAAGCGGTGCGACGGCGGGCAAGGTGGCGGATAAGAGGGGGACAATGGTTGGCTATGGAGGCACACCGGCAGGGCGGTGTGTAGGAGGAGGGCCACTCACTTTGGGATGCCGTACGGCAGGGGGAGTAGGCCTGACAAAAGGGGGTAGCAAACGGAGGCGGCGCTCGCAGCCCAGACCCCGCCAGACGGCAGGGCACAAAAGAGACTAACAAGGGAGTGAGTTGGGGCCTAACTCCGGGGGTGGGTGGGGCTACCCCCACACACGCAAGGGGCATGGAAACCAACAGAACAATTTTATGATCCCAAAAGTGGCAAGAAATGAGATATGCCTGCAAAAGAGCGAGCAACGAACTGTCAGGGTGGTTTACGAAGCTATGATGTACAAATGATTTATGACAAGCAAATGATTTATGACAAGCAAAGCAAATGATTTATGACAAGCAATGCATGACAGTTCGCAGCAGTGATTTATGGTCTGGGTCAAAAATACGACCAGGGATTGTAAGAAAAGGAGAAGATTATTCATGTAATGGTAATAAAATTGCGACCAACATCGACCACAAAACTACAACACGTGTTGGCTGTTTATTAGATATACAGAAGTAAGAATGTTGCGTGCCATGCTGGAGTGGGCACAGTGCGGGGGTTATGTCTTTTCCCTGAGAAATTGCAGAATTAGTTTCTACAGTGAGGTCTTAATGCAGATTGAATTGGAGTCTAGTGACACCATACTTAGTGTTACTAGCAGTGATGGGCTCACTATTGTGGTGAGGATCTCCGTTTGCATATTGTGCATATTTATGTATCGAGTAAGTAACAATATAAAATAAGGAAGCACAAATCAGGTAAATGTTTTATCCGGCCAACTTGGGCATGATGAAAAAGAGCTTCTTTTAAGCAAATCACAGTTGTATTTCTTTTCAGATCCTGACCTTGAATTGCCCAACTATCAGGCATTCAAAGATCACATGTGGTAATGTGCCTGTGGTGCTGTCACATTATCAGTTTGATGTCTGGAAGATTGGAACACATGTAGTTTGACTTTCACAAGCCATTGTGAAGTATATCCAATGGCTGATCTCTTACCACCAGATAACTAACTGTGCTCTTTGCTCCAAACATTCTGCATAGCTGCAGCAGGAAAAGAGCACCTTTAAAAGATCTCCCTTCAAAGTCCAATATCTTTTGTCTTCGTAGTTTAGTTTGAAGGCACAAACTTGTAAGGGATTGTTGTGTGATCTTAATAGCATCTCAGAAATGAGTATCCAGTGTGAATCCTTATTCTTTCAGTTTTAGCTGAAAACCCTCATGAATTTTCCATCTGCCAGGTTGTACCTAAGCTAGATTTGTCAATTATGTGACCCATGGTATTTGAGACCTGATGTGTGGGTGTTGCACCAAAACTAGCCAAGAAAGGTCCCCTGAAACTCACAACACTTTTTGGATCAGTGTAGAGTTAGACATAAACAGGCACTGAACTGTGATTAAGAGCTCAAGATTTGTATAGGAGTGTGGAATTCCTAGCACTGACATCCAGGACATATATTTTAGGGTGAAGGCCAACTAGGATTCATGCTTATTTTGCCCACTGGACAAGTATGTCCAACCCTCTTCAAAAGGAACACTTTGGCTGACAGTGTACAGTACCAAAGTGTGGATCTGTGAAAGATGTTTGCTTTACAATAATGCAAGGTTTTTGTATCTCTATGTATAAGTATTCAAACTTGTATAATGATTCATTAATGCAAGCCCTTGGTCACCTTAGCTTGCATTACTGACAGTGCTCCCAGTATAAAAACATCTGCAAAATGTACCAATCTGTGGTCAATTGTAATCCTCCCATAGAGCTCCTTGAATATTTAAAAAACAATATATATATTATATAGCAAAATCATGATCACAGGATAAGGTATTGTTAAAAAAGTACACAAGTTGCAACTTTTTTTTTCTCTACCCAAGTACATTTCCAGTATGGTAAAAGATTGGCGAGGAGCTGGCTGATACACTTCAACATGCTAGTTTGTGGGTGTATACAAATTTACAGGGCCTTCCAACCCTGGAACTACTGCTTCCTGCCTACTTCAAGCCCATGGATATAGATTAGAGAAAATGTAGCAAAATTGGCCTTCCTTGAATTTAAACCCTAATATAATGTGAGCCCTAACATAATCAGAGGCCTGATACATTCTAAATGCTGCCATAATTTGTTGCCTCACTGCTGGCACCAAAAGTGGCAATTGGTTTCAAAGTGGCAATTGGTTTCTTTTTCAAGACTATTAGATTAAGCAACACGTGGCTTGAACAAAGAGACATTTTATAAAGTTCCACATCATTGTTAGTGGTTTGAAGAAATATGTATCAGTGTGAAACTAAGAGTGGGTGTTGTCATCCATCACACCACTGGGAAACCAAAGAGTCGATTGACAGATAAGAAAGGCATTACAATACTGCCTGACATGTGGAAGTCCACCATTTGCTTCTGCCAAAATGTAGCTTGCAATTTCCAATAGAGGGGTATTCATTGTTACATAACAACGTGTCATCATTAGATCTAAAATCAGTATTTTTCAGAGAACTGTGGAATATGTTCCATAACGCACGGTTTCCTGTGATGTATTCATTTTTATGACACTGCATTTTATGCAATACAAGTACCTAAATATACAGTACATAATACTATAAAAAAAGAATTACCTAATCTGCAAAGTTGTGTTGTAGTCGCGTTGTAATTGCATGAGTGTTAGTAATATACAACCCTTAGTCTCCACACTTCAGTCTCTCTGCCGGGGCCAGCTTTCATCATGCTTTCCCTCCACAATGGCCTATACTCACACAGTGGAATGATTGGCTGATTCTGCACATTAAGCCATTTCAAAAATCTTTTCAGTTTATTTGGGGGTTATTCTTCTGCATGGAGTGGGACTCTGGGGCTTGTCAAATGTTGCCAAAATCTTAAATCTGATCCAATGTAATATCTGGAAGAAAATGCTTTAACTACAGCTGGTGTAGCGATCTAAAATTCAAGACTTCTGATATGGACCCTTGATAACCATAAGAAAGGAGGTCATGTCCTGTGCAATTAGGTGTTTAGTCGCATCGAGCCAGAATCTGGTCGACAGTTGCTATGCAGGATTGCTTGACCAAACCCAAGACTTTGGAAATTTTATAAAAAGGGGCACCGTGAATTGGAATGGTGAGTGATCTAGCTATGTGGTATTTACCAAAACCAATCACAAACCAAAAATGGCGATTAAGAACATTGTTAACGAAAAGTGCCGGCTTGATTGCCTTTAGTGAATAATTTTTTCAGGAGTCTGTGCAGGGGAATACCACAAATACCGGTTTATAAAATATCTAACTGTTAAAGTAGACAGTGCCTCTTTAGACTATCAAGACCAAATAAATCCCAAAGACCCATCAAAATGCAGCTCTGATGCGCCTTGGTGTGCGATGACACTGATTATGACCTCCACTAGTAGGTCCACTCTGCACAAGCCGTGGGCGGTAGAAGCTTATTATTCTTGTTTGTGAAGTGCTTAGTTCTATCCAGGAGAGTAGCGTCATACTTTTATCATGTAAATTAAGTGGAGAAGCTGTGCTTGAGACAGATGTGGGCAAGGTGGTTTGCCCTTCCTGTTTTTTTTTTCATTTAAATGTAATGTTTATGAACATTATGTACAACAGTGCGTCCATGCAAATTGCAAACACGGTATACGCTGCAGATGCACCTTGAACCCTTCTTCCCACTTAACTAGAAACCAGAGGAGGGCTGTCCCCAAAAATGTATTTTGCAAGCGATTGTGAGGTAGTTATTTTCTTTCATTGACCCTGTTGTGCACGATGGTCTGGAACCTGGTTAACTAGCCAGCTAGCTGGATTAAGAGAAACGTATGTAGTCTATGGCAAGCCCTTAGTGTTAGTATGTGTTGTCATGGGCCATACTGTGACTGCACGTAGGCCCCTAGGTATCCCCTTTTTTGACCGATTGACCTCCCTAACCCTAAACTAATAAGTGGGCATATCTGCTTCTTCTACTGAAAATACTCTTCATTTTCAAAATGGTATTCCTTCCTTTTATATGTACTATTGATTGATAGACCATTGTGTTGGTTTTCGTTCTGTACTGTTGTAAATGTTCACAAACATTAGGCTTGAAGTATGGTTCAGTGTCTTATTTCAAAGTGGATTTAAATAGTCAAGGTATTAAAAGGCCTGTACTAGGTTCCTGGGATTTAAGGATTTCTACTTCTTATATCTTCCCTTTTATGTATATTTTTTTCTCTTTTCTAGATCTGATTAGTCCCGTTTGTGTTCTGTGTGTATGGTCCTATCACATTGGATTATAAATATACTTGTTTGACATGTATGCACACCTCACATTTTATACTGTGCTTAGTTTTGGGCACAGCGTTTGATCACTTGCATTGTTTTCTTGTTGCAGCTTGTTCTTAGCGTTGCCAATAAAGCATAAGACACCGCCATCTTTTGGAGCATCTTAGAGCTTATTTAGTGCATCTGTCCTGCCTGGTTATCCTCTCTCTACTCGACTATTTCTTAAAAATGCGCAGGCCTGCGTTCACTACGAATTGGTCCAATCTAGTCATGGTTGATAATTACAGGTAATCACAATACTATACGCGTGCACAGAGTGACCAGGAGCATTGCCGTCTTTATGAGTGAAAAGTCAAACTCTTCACGCCACTCTGTCACTCTTGTAAGGACTCCTTGTGAAATGATGTGATATTTTTGTTCTCGCAGTAATCAATCCCCGAGTTTCTACAATACGAGTGACGGGAACACATTCCTACTGACTTGCTGGATAATTCGGCTGTCCACTGTTCCTGAGTTCATCACTTGTTGAGTGTATTCAGGCTGCGTGTTTCCTCTGAGCATATGCACAACCAAGCACCATCCTTAAAGTACACCATTTTGTGTTCTGCGGGCTGTGATTTTCTTACACTGGGTGAATATGCCATGTTCCTTGTTAACTGTCGCCTAGTCTACATGCATAATTCTTTTTCTGTTTTTTTTTTTTTTGCTGTGCCTGCTTAAACAAGAATAAATCATGTTCATGAACTTGCCTGCCTCAGTGCTGCAGCTGTAAAATCGTGCTATGATCTTGAGTGTCACCACTTCCGGAGTGGGACTGTACTATTCTAAAAATAATTAGAAAAACGTGCCGTGATCTCATGTCTGCCCACATGTTGGAATTGTAAGTCATGTGTCAGACCACGCTGAGTAATCGTAAAGAACGCGACCTGACCCCATGCGTCCCTCTCGGTATAGAAATAGTCAAAGCAGCGCTGGAATCGAATGTCTCTTGTTGCTTCTGGTGGGATGATCATAAATCATTTAAAAAAGATAAGTATTCAAAACCATTACTCTATTTTAAATCGCACTGTATTTGCATGCGACCAGGCTGGGATACAGGAACATATTGTTGCTCTCAGAGTATGTTTGAGAATGTCACATTTATCACCCGATCAAATGTGTTGCACCAAAGAAGGCTCCCACAAGTGAAGGGAAGTTGAATATGTAAAATTCCTACCCTACCCTGCTGAAATTTGACATTTGGGAGAAACCAGCATTGGCGAAGCCAATAAGTCTCACATATGCAAGAGCTATGGGTTTCGACAATGTTTTTTAGCCATATTGTGCAACAGCGTGGCTGTGCAGCTTGGCTAAAAGGTAGAAAATAAAGTGCTGTGACATGGCCAGATAAGGGTGGTGGGAGGAGCAACATCTACAGGGGGTAGAAACATTCTGTACATCAGTTGTTCTGTTAGAAAAGGTTCCCCAAATCAGCAAGGCCACAGCTGCATTAGAAGCTTGTAAGATAAATTAATGTTACCACTGCAGATATAGAAGAGCACCTGCAGTGGTTAATTTGCTGATGGGTTGCTGATTGGTTTCTGTTTGTTTAATGTTTTTTTAATCATTTTTTTTTTTTGTACCTGTTTTTACCTTGACGTTAATTCTGAAATTGCCAGCGTAAAGGTTGGCAAATATTAACCTGTGATATTGAAAATGCAAATACTGGGTGTTGGTCCTCTGCATGGTTGAAGATGCTTAATCCTGCCCTGAGTGCCCAACTGTACGGTTGTCTGGATCCCTAATGCTGATTTTTTTTTTTCTTTTTTGTAATAGGTAAACACAGATAATGTGAGTGCACCATGACATAGTCCTTCCTCACAGATTGCAGTCTTGTTGGACCAGAAGGGGCGCTGTAACGCTACCCTCTTAGTGGTGGAAGACTACTGCCTTCACCAAGAGTTAAGCAGCACGAGTGCGGTGGTGCAAGCATACCGTGTTCTGATCTTTAGTAATGAACCGGTCCTTTTTAGCCTGTAGCTTGAATGAGGCCTACAGGTTCACTCACCTTTTTAAAAAGTTTAGCTGATTGTACTGTATTGTAATTGCATTTGTATAGCGCTTACTACCCCTGAGGAGGTGTTGAAGTGCTTTTTCGGCGAGTAGCACGCTACTCCGGAACCCATAAAGGATTAGTATTGAATTAGTATAGTGAAATATGAAAGTAATTTGAATGGTGGATAGGTTAGTCAGTTATTTGGATTGAGAAGGATAGCGGAGGGATAGAAGAGGGGAAAAAGGTTTGCATTTATTTAGCGCTTGTTACCTCTGGTGGGGTGTTGAAGCGCTTTTTTGGCGAGTAGCATGCTACTCCGGAACCCATTAAGGATTAGTGTTGAATTAGTATGGTGAAATATGAAAGTAATTTGAGTGGTGGAGATGTTAGTCAGTTATTTGGATTGAGAAGGATAGCGGACGGATAAGAGGGGAAAAAGGTTTGCAACTCACCCTTTGCCCACATCAGGTAGATGTGGCGTGCTTCATAGTGCAGGAGTAGTGACTGTGCCCTGGGAGTATGTGTGCCTGGGAAGGGTATTGTACAAGGATAGAGCAGTGCTATGAAGTATGTATGTGGTTAGTGCATGTACTGGGAGTATGTGTGCTTGCCAGGAATACACCACGAGAGATGGAGTAATGTGCAGTGCGTGCGCAATAAAAGTATGTGCTGGGTGCATGCGAGATGTACAGTACATGAAGGGTGAAGTGCTGTGCAGCAAGCACATGGTGAGTGTGTGTGCTGGAAGTGTGTGTGTGTTTGCAAATAGCACACCCTGGTACAATACAAAAAAGCTACAGACCTGAAGTGTGCACAGACTGTGTGCTGTGGGCATGTGTGTCTTTAGTGGCATAATGCATGCAGGTAACTGTACTGGAGAGTATATGTGCTATGAAAGTACACTGAGTGCAAGTGTGCCTGCAGTGGTACAGTACATCGAGGACCCTGGAATTCATTTTTGGAAGTCCAGACCTACCCGGTGAAGACATGAGGTGTAATAGAGGAATCCCCCCAGACAGATTTGTGTATTGCTTCATTCCTTTGAGCTGGTGAAAAGGAGTAAGAAACTCCCCCTTTACACTTGAAAATGTTGCTCTTTAATTCTATTACAGGACCGGAGGCTTCGTATTATGCTTCTCTTTCTATTTATTGCCACTCACAGCAGCCAATGAAAACTTTGTTTTGTGTAAATAAACTACATTTCCCATGATGCACATGTCATACATCACATCCTGCAATGCCCCATAAGAGCCACCATGACCGGAAATCGCTCTCTTTCTTTGCTGCTCACGCAGACAGTTAAGTGGATTTTACGCTCTCTTATATGAGATATGCAAATTTATTTGGATCGGCTCGCGCCGCTTTAAAAATGTGTGCACGCGACTATCGCGTTTGATATGCCCTGCTTTGCTTGGTTTTGGCTTTACATTTCTGTGGCGCCTTCCGCCTTGACAGCGCGGGCTCCGCGCTCTGTCTTGACGACCTGCGGCGCCCCCGCTGCCATCGGAGGTGCGCGCTGTGTCCCGGACGAAGGAGGAAGCAAGTTTGAAACTCCCGCTTCACGGGACGGTGTTTAGCGCTGCGGGCGCTTGTATTAGGCTTCCCCCGTCCGCTTTCAGGTACCGCTCCGCCTACGGCGGTGAATTAATTTTGGCTATTTGAAGGCGCAGAGGCTCCCCTTGTTGGCCGAGTGCGCTAGGAGCCTCCCCCTTTTCTTTTCTTTTCGTGTTTCGACGTGCGTAGCCCAATTGGGCTATATTTGGTAGGATTGGGCTACGCACACCGCTACTGTCCGTTTTTCTTTCGTTTTCCCAGCATTTCACCTGCTTTTCCACCGAGCAGCATCCCCTATGCCTGGCTGGCTGCAACAACGATTGGGCCTGGAGGGAGCACACCTCCTGTAGAAAATTCTGCTCTTTGGCTCCACTTACGCCCTGTGGGCTGCAAGAACTGTGATACAGCCTATGCTGAGGGGCTAGGTACCTTTATTGACTTTTGTGCTGTGGGTTGCGCCCCCCTTTACTCCTCACTGCCCCTTGCCTTACGTGCAATATATATATATATATATATATATATATATATATATATATATATATATATATATATATATATATATATATTTAAAATTGGGTCCCATAATGGAGAACTGGGTGCACTATGACGAGGATGATACCATTTACGAAGAGGAAGTTACCAATCCTTCCATAGAGGACAACATTGTCGAGGCCCTGGACGCTTCTGTCCAGGAGTCGGTCAACAAGGCCCTGGAGAAAGCAGTTCCAGGAACTGTTCAGCAGGCACTGGCTACTGCCTTGAAACCAATAACAAAACAGCTCGAGAAATTTGCTAGACGTCATGGTTTCACTGCCCCGACGGTCACTCCCACTGACGCTCCCCAGGCTAACTCCTGGCCTCACTCTGCCTCATATTCTTCACTTCCTCGCCCCGACGCTGACAAGGCGAAGGCTCCAGACACTGACACTGACCCTGATACTACGGGTACTGACACCCCGGACGAGTCCCCTCCTAAAAAGAGAACGAAGAAGTCAAAGAACGCGGAAACGCCTCTGGCTACTCCCACTCCATTTACTTTTAATCCAGCTGATATAGTCCATCCCAGGTCGTCTGATTGGTTACCTGCCCCTGAGGTTGCTGCATACTTGCACGAAAACCTTCGTAAAAGTTTTGACAAGGAAGGGCGCAACAGACTCCGGTCAGAATGCCCTAGACCGGATATTTCCGATAAGGTAGCCGAAACTCCCGATATAGACTCCAGTCTCCTGACCTTCTTAAAGAAATTTGCGAAAGATCCCAAAAAGGGTATTGATCGCGCCTGGCGTGGATGCCAAGATAAACTCCTAGATGTGGTAGGCCCTCTAGCCAAGATCCTGGAGATGGCTTTAGATGCGCAAGAATCTGGGACTGCACTAGACCCCCATGTCCTGGCGGGCTGGACCCAACGGGCCATATGTCTTTTGGGCAATGCCAACTGTGCCATTTCTACGGAGCGGCGCAAATCAATCCTTATGCGAATGGACTCCAATCTCACGGAGTTGGCTGCGGCGGAGCCTGGCCCCCTGGCAGACGGGAACCTGTTCGGGGACCGTTTCGTCAAGGACGTAGCCAAATATGTGGGCACCTTTACAACTCTGAATAAGGCGCAGTCAGGCATAAAAAGAGTTTTTCAGGCTGGTGTTTTCAACAGGGCCGGATGAGGGCGAGGACGCTCGTTTGGCCGACAGTTCTCCCAAGGTCCTCAGAGAGGAGACTTCGGTCGAGGCAGGGGAGAGTGGGACTCCACCCGTGGCGGAACCTTTTACCCCACCAGGCAGCGCTTCAACAAAGGCGTTTCAACAGAGGATTCTACCGTGGAGGCTTCCAAAACACTGAATCTTCAGGTAGGTGCTCTGGACAATTTCGTATTACCCCTGGGGGGACGTACTCGGTTCTTTTATCACAATTGGGTTCAATTGTCTCAGGATGCTTGGATATTGCAGACAATTCAGGGTTTTCACCTTGATTTCTTTCAAACCCCCTTACAGGTCAGGCGACCCAGACCGCTTTCTTTTTCCCAACTAGAGTGCGATTTTATAGATTCCGAACTCGAAGAATTGCTGCAGAAACACGCGATAGCGTATTGCAACGAGGGCCCTCGCGGTTTCTGCAGCAATATTTTTCTGGTACAGAAGAAAGGCGGAGGTTACAGGTTGGTACTCAATTTAAAGGATTTCAATCATTACTTGACCTACAAACACTTCAAGATGGAGGGCATCCATCTTTCGGCGGATCTCCTCAAACAAGGGGACTGGCTGGTCCGTCTGGACCTGAAGGACGCCTATCTGTCTATTCCCATCTTTCCTCCCCATCGCCGATTCCTGCAATTTCAATGGCGGGACCGATGGTACGAATATTTGGTCCTTCCTTTCGGACTTTCCTCGGCTCC
Organism: Calotriton arnoldi; assembly: GCA_963921515.1. NCBI lineage: Eukaryota > Metazoa > Chordata > Amphibia > Caudata > Salamandridae > Calotriton > Calotriton arnoldi. The sequence continues at coordinate 454,916 of CAWUFW010011386.1, forward strand.
ATGGTGCTTCACCAAGGTGCTGAAGCCGGTGATAGCTTATCTCAGGGAACAAGGAGTGCGCATGATAGTTTATCTAGACGACATTCTTATCATGGCCCAATCTCCCATTTTGGCTGTTCAGCAATTAAGCATGACCATTGCTACCTTACAAAACCTGGGTTTCGTGATCAACGAACCCAAATCAGTTCTGCGTCCTACCCAGACGATAGATTTCCTGGGCTTTGTCATAAACTCCCGAAGGGCCCAGTTGAGTCTTCCACGCTCCAAACTTCGGGATATCAAAAAGGAGCTATGCTCCCTGTTATGCAAACAGATGGTCTCACTCAGAGTGATTGCCCGGATAGTGGGCCTTCTAGCGTCTTCCATTCAAGCGATCTTTCCAGGGCCCTTACATTATCGGGCCCTTCAGAGGCTCAAGATTCAATACCTGCAGAAAGGTCTCTCTTACACAGACCTGGTTCCCCTTTCCCAAGAAGTACGGGAAGAGCTCCAGTGGTGGCTTGCCCACGTAGAGGCATGGAACGGCAGAGCCATTTTCGGTTCTCTGCCAGAGGTCATCATAGAGTCCGACGCCAGCCGTTGGGGCTGGGGAGCTCGCTGCGGAAATATTTCCACAGGAGGGCGTTGGTCCCTAGGCGAGCTGGACCTCCACATCAATTGCCTAGAACTCCTTGCAGGGTCGTTCGCGATCAGGACCCTGTCACCCAAACAAGTCTCGTGTTGCATCCTCTTGAGGATGGACAACATCTCAGCGGTTCAATACATCAACAAATTGGGAGGCACGAGGTCTTCCCTGTTAGTGGAAATAGCGAAGGACTTTTGGCATTATTGTCTGAGTCATCAGATCTCGGTCATAGCCGAGTACATTCCGGGCAAGTCAAATGTAGTGGCAGATTGGAACTCCCGGCACCTCAAGGACTACAGCGATTGGCAGCTCCAATCTCAGATAGTGCAATGGCTACAGGCAATATGGGGACATTGCGAGATAGACCTGTTTGCCTCCAGACTGAATCGCCAAATGCCCACGTTTTTCAGCTGGAGACCGGATCCGTTGGCTCTGGCGACGGATGCCTTTTCACAGGATTGGATACCGAATTTGAACTATGCCTTTCCTCCCTTCATCCTAATTCCCCGAGTATTCACACAAGTAATGCGCCAGTAGGCGGAAGTGATTTTGGTGACTCCTCTGTGGAAGTCGCAGCCCTGGTTCCCAATATTGTTGGAGGCGAGTTGCGACTTTCCCAGGAGGATTCCCTGGTCCCCAGCGATGCTCCAGGGCCCTCACGGAGAGATGCACCCGATGGTAGCATCGGGGCAGTTGTCCCTGATGGCCTGGAGACTTTCCGGGAACGTTGGCACATGCCAGGATTTTCGGAACAAGCTTCAGACTTTATCAACCAAGCTTGGGCCCCTTCCACCAGAAAAAGGTACTCTTCAGCCTGGAAATGCTGGGTTCGTTGGTGCGTGGAACAACACGTGGATCTCGTGGGGGCAGACTTATCCTATGTTGTAAATTTTTTGTCCAAAAAAGCTTCTGATGGTCTGGCATATCGTTCCATCAATAATTTCCGTTCAGCCATTTCGGCGGGTCATTCTCAGGTGGAGGGCAAACCAATAGGGATGCATCCATTAATTTGCAAACTCTTGAAAGGTATTAGAGTAGCTAATCCGCCCAAGCCGAAGTACTCTTCTTTGTGGGATGTCTCGCTAGTTCTTTCCTTGTTCAATAAATGGCCCAGCAATGATATGTTGACCAGGAAACAACTCTCATCCAAATTGGCCATGTTGTTATGTTTGGCAGCGTGTAGACGTTCATCGGACATCAAAGCTCTAGATGTTACAGGTAGAGTATTTACGCCTGAAGGAGTTTCTTTTAACATTACTTCCAGGACAAAGACAATGTCACGTAATGTAGATTATCATGCTTTTCCCAACAATTCCAAGCTCTGTGTTGTTAATTGCCTTAAAGCGTATGAAGAATGTACCAGGTCTCTTCGGCCTGATGGTGTGGTGCAATTATTAATTGCTTTGCAGAAACCCTACAAACCTGTCACTGCGGCTACTATAGCCAGGTGGTTAAAATCGGTTATGCAAGAAGCAGGTATTAATACACAAGTGTTTGGGGCACATTCTGTCCGAGGTGCCATGGCCTCTAAGACGTTCATGCTGGGTTCTACTGTACAGGATATCATGCATTCTGCGGATTGGTCCTCTGAATCAACATTTAAACAGTTTTATTATAAACCGGTGGGTGATATATCCTCTGTAGTTTTTAATCAGCGTTAAACTAGCATAATACGAAGCCTCCGGTCCTGTAATAGAATATAAAATTGGCTAGCATTCGCGCCAAGAATTTTCAATTCTATTAAGGACACGGAGGCGAGGATTATCCCACCCGATTACATTACAGTATTGTAATTGTTACCCGCCCGTTGTATTTATATTCTGGTTATGCAGAAGTTACGGGTTGTTTTTTGTCTCTCATTCTTTCAGGATCTGAGAAGAAGATGGATTAAGCGTAATCCTGGTTCAGAAGACGTTCTTCCCAGCTGGCCTGGTTCTTCCACGTTGGAGGATTATGTTGGACTTAAGTTATTATGTTGGACTTTTTACTGTTCGAAGCAAAGAAAGAGGGCGATTTCCGGTCATGGTGGCTCTTATGGGGCATTGCAGGATGTGATGTATGACATGTGCATCATGGGAAATGTAGTTTATTTACACAAAACAAAGTTTTCATTGGCTGCTGTGAGTGGCAATAAATAGAAAGAGAAGCATAATCCTCGCCTCCGTGTCCTTAATAGAATTGAAAATTCTTGGCGCGAATGCTAGCCAATTTTATATTCATAAGGAAGGGGCTTGGACACATCTCAGGAAGGAGTTGGGGCTGATAAGAGAATCATAAAGAGTAGGGCTGGGAGCCCTGGTTTAACCTTTTTATGCACATATCACTGTGGTTGACATCCAGGTGTGAACTCTGGCAATTCCCATGAATTGTGTTGTGGCTCAATCAGTTCCATAGTCTTGCCTGCTGTGACAAACATCCTTTCAAGGGGAAAGTAGAAAAAAGCAGTGTACCCTAAAAAAGAAGCAGAACCCCAATATAAAACGTCAAAGATTGAAACCCTAAATCACATTTTCTTGTCTGAAAATAAACTATAAGAAAGAGAGCTTGAGACTCCAAACTTTGTCATCTGCCAAGCAGCCAGACAGGCTGTGTGAGAAGGGGAAGCTCTGCAAGACTACTGCCTGTAACCAGGACTGGGGACAAAGGCCTCCTAGTCTCCCTGCTGAGTGAGGGGATATCACCCAGGGAGCCAAAACCACCTGCCCTGGAGCCTGTAGATCCAGTGCCTGCCTGCTTGCCAATACCAGTGTGTCCTGTGAGAAAGAGGAGAATGTTGGAGGGAGCGTGGTCCATTGGGGAGCTCTTCTGAGAGGAGACACTGAGGAAGGTGCTAGGAAAATGGCTGTGCACTGATTGGGTGCCCATGTGCAGGAATAGTCCGGTGACCCCGGAAAGCCAGGAGAGGGCCACAGTGATCTGATCTGAACTGTGTAAGGAGCACCGTGCATAAAGCGCCAGGCCCGCACCTCCTCGTTGCGGTGACCTGTATGCCAGAGGGGGGCACTTTTAAACTTATTAGGCCAAGAGCTTTGAAACTTGAGCCCACCATTTTCGGTGACCCCGTATACCAGGAGGCTTGCTTTGGTGAGAGCGATCACACTGGAAGAGTCTGCGCCAAGACAAAGAGTATCTCCGCAAACCTGTATGCCAGGTTGTACCACTGTGGCTAAGAGTTCATGTCGTTGCCTGGATGGAAATATTGCGGCTGTGATCTGCGAGTCAAGCCCGCACACTGAGACTTGCCCCTGACCTATTCCCCAAGGACCACCAGGACACTGCCGGAAATTTTGTACACTCGCTGGGCTCAAGCCGAGAGCCGGAGGATCGAATCGACCCTCTCTAAATCCCTCCACTAGCAAGACTGATTTACCTCGTGTTTGCCGAGGGGGAGCATCTCTGATCGCTGAAACAAACAACCAGCACTACTTGAGTATAGCCTACTATTAAGCGTTCCCTGGATGCGTCCACCAGTGAATGGGGAATAACCTGACGAAGTTATATGAAAGAGGACGAGACAGGGATTTGCCTGACAAATAGTAGAACCTGACCTCAAGGGGATTGTGTTATTGCTCATGAATGTCATTATTCGTTTGAATGTGTAGAGTTAGAAGTAAAATACTTATTTTTTTAATAAAGGTAATTACTGGACTGGACATTGATTTGTTGTTCGTACTGTGTGCACTTTGAGTTATGAATCATGTTCACTTACCTGAATCTACACTTCCACTCCAAGGGAGCCTTTGACTTCTCATCCACAGCTACAACTGAGGGTCAAGTGCAGAAGCAATACTTGGCCCAGATACACAGGATCCATAATAGTTTGGGCCATGGGACATCAGGAGTAAAAGGCTTCAACCACCACGGTTGGTCCCAGTAGCCCATACGTGCCCCATGGCACTCTTAAAAGGGTTTTGACACTGGCATGCCAGATATTGTTGAGAGCCTCTAAAGAGTTAGAGGGGGAGAAAAAATTTCTTCTACCTAATAAACTAAATGAAGAAAGTAGTTTCCCACAGAGCAGATCAAGTCGTTTATTAATCTACAAGAAGGTAGTTCTTGTAAAAGATTATTTATTAACATGCTCATGCGGTGCAGCAGGATTTTCTTACGAGCATGTACTTAAATGTCTGACACATGCACACTGGGGCTGATTGCATGTCTGTTTCTTTACCACACAATAAGTAAGCATTTGGAACGCCGCCTTTACTTTTTGCTAAACAGAAGTTTTTTTACCCAGTCTTGTTAGTCCCTAATCGCATTTTTCAGACTTCCTTTGAAATCTTATTTGTTGCATTTTTTTCCATAGTGCATGTATTGTTTCAAAGGAAGATTAATTTTCACTGGAGACGATTTGACCTCTATAATTTATACACCAACGGCTATCTCAGTGCTGCAGCTGGTGTGTGTTAGGCAGTACTCCAACATCCCTATGAAGAATGTGTTTTTATCGTTATCGAAATTGTGCCAAAGTACAAAGCTGTCCTCCTGGTTCCAGTGTCAGTGTTCCTAATGGCATGTATATGACTGTGACATGTTCACCTCCAGACTACAGAGCTTATGCCTGCTTGCCCACTTCACCCCTCTAGACGTCCACCAGGCCTACAAAAGCAATGCTGAGGCAGGCTTAACCACTTTCCATGAGCGTAATCTGAGTCCCTTAATCATTCAGATGATCGTCGTCTGCATGTAGGCTACACATAGGAACCAAAAGTGTGCCCCCTAGACTGTACTGGTAAATGCAAGAAATTCCATTAGCCCACTTAGTAAAATTCATGTGTATTCTTTTAAGAAGGTGAAACATGATGTATAGCCCAAATGTACTGTGCAGTGTACAGGGTCAAATCTTTGTGGATCGCTTAATCTAGGGGTCTCCAACCTTTTCTGTAATAAGAGCCACTTATGATCAAAGGAATGCATCCCAACCACTATGATTTGAGTTGCAATGGTGACCATGTCAGACAAGATTACAGTAGTGGCCATCCCATGCACGATTACCAGCAATTTGAAATGCCTCTGCATGAGTAATACATGACAGCCATAGCTGCAATACCCCTGGCCAAATGTAGTAGTAATAATAATAAGTCTCTCCAAAGCTGCATGATTTATCACTCAAATAATAGCTTTAAATATATTTTGGAAATCCATCTTTCCTCAAAACATCAGTTCATGAAATTCTGTAACTGAATACATATTCATCTGAAATACACGCTTAGAATTTTAGTACACATATTCAACCAAGCAAAAGCTTCTAATTTAGTAGGCCGAGTTACACATAGGAGAGCTACCTGCAGATAGCTGGAGAGCTACCAGTAGCTCATGAACTACTCGTTGGAGAAGCCTGGTTTAATCTATCTTTTTCTAAGGTTTATAAATTGAGTTTGATTCAGAAAACGTGTGGCATTTTCATGGCTTAAGCAATGCCTAAACTTGTAAAACAAGGGCAAAATTGAAGTATGTGTTGGCTGTTTTATTTGTCCTATTTTCTGTAATTATGTACATTAGAAGTGTAGTATTCAACACTCCTTCAGGCCCCTATTGTCCTGTTCTCTATTATGTCTGACTTTGTCAGGAACCCAACACCATGCCCAGAACTTATTGGTATCTGCATACTGTTTTTATTTTTTTGTGTGTCCTCTTTTGTGACTGGAAGCAAGAACTCAGGTGAGATGCTAACTGAAACTGGTGCCCCTGTCTCAACCTGTACGTCCCCCTCCTTGTCGAAACCTCCTTCAACATTTGACAGGATTTTTGAGTTGCCCCGGTAATCCTTACTTGTTGGTTCATCAGTTGTAATCATTAGACACCAGGGCTCTCCATTGTAGATCTTTGTGTCGTATGTCCTTCCCAATCATCCTCCATTGGTCCCCACATTTCTGCCCTTTTGTGGGCATGCATTTACGGTCAAAATTGTTAAATCTTTGTGCAGAAATTGCCCATTCTCCAAACCTCTGTGATAAACAAGATACCCATTTCATGCAGATCTCCTGCCTTGCAAGTTGAACTAAGGTGAATAGAAGTGATCTCTTTTTCTTGTGCAACCTTACAGTGGACCTGTCCCCCTCTAAGATTCCAAAAATCACCAATGATAGGCTTACTTTGATTTCTTTGCCCATTATAACAGACAGAGCCTTACCCACTTCCTGACAAGAGTTGCATGACAGGACACTGCCAAAACAAATGAACATCAAATGAACATTATTGGCCATCTCCATAACACACTTAAGGCATGCTTTCTTTTCTCGATCTCCAAGGGTAGCCAGCTTTTTCAGAGTCCAGTACACTCTGTGTAAGGTGAATAGATGGTCTTTTTTAAGAGGTGTGAATTTTATTATACTTCAAAGAGTAGTCATGGATATGTGCCTTAAAGGTGTCACTTCTAGTGTTGGAAGCTCCCTTTTCCAGCACTCCTTTGGTAAGATGAAGGCTACATTGGACCCCCTGCACTAACATCCAGTACTACCTTGCCACCTTTCTTTTTTGGGGGAGTTTGTTTGCATTTTTTCTTCACATTCTGGGTTACTGTCCCCATCTTTAGACAGCCTGCATATCCAACTGGTGATCTGATAGTATTTAAATCTAGGCAACCTATTGTCTGTCATTTGGGTGATCTCTTCCCAGGATATCAGACTACCATACTTGATAATCTGGCCCCATTTTTTTTATACCGGCTTCTATCAAAGGTCTTGCCAGACTGTCTTACAGGCATTCGTGGGGTTCCGGGTGAATTCCAAATTGGAGCGAACTCACTATAGTACGGTATCCTTAGTATTCATCTTATCTGGAACCATAGTTTGCAAGCAGCATTAAGAGTCTTCAACCTTCCCTTTTGAGGAACCTGGGGTGAACAAATTTATATAAAAAGTGGGAGCTTTCATATGGCATACTAAGTGTTAGAATGGGGTCTCTAGTTGGTATACACCCTGTCCAAGTAGGGTCCCTCACTCAAGTCAGGGTAAGTGTAGTGCACACTAAGTGTAACTGTGCTCACCCTCTGGTAGCTTGGCTCAGAGCATTCAGACTAAACTACAGAGGCAATGTGCAAAAAAACACACAGACACACACACACACAGACACACACACACACCACCCCCTCCCCCCCCCCCCCCAGGAAACAATAGCTCTAACTGGGACTATCTGGTCACACCTGACCGGGCCAAATCCGCAAGTTCAGTCTGACCGCGATGGAGTGCGGGCCGGATACAGGAGTCACGCAGACCCCCCGCCCCTCCCCCCGGTACAGTATCTTGAATGAGTCAAAAATCAAAGACAATGTGTGGTGCAGGTGAGGCGTTGTGAAAGCAGGTGATGTGTTTGTTCCTTACTGCTATGCAGGTCATTGACATGTTGGCGCTCGGTGACTGTGCGTTGTGCAAAGGAGGTGATGCATCACTTGTAGTAAGTGATGAGTCGGTTCCTGGAGGCGGTGCAGGGTTGTTGAGCCACTAATGCCTGGGGACAATGTGAAGCGCATGTAAGGTGATGCAACGATTCAAGGTGTGATACCTGAATTCCTTACTGCTGCGCTGTGTCGATGATTAAGTTGGCGCCAAGGACGATGCATTATGCACAGTAGGTGATGTGTCGCTTTTGGCGATGCGTTGATTATGAGGGTGATGCTGCATCGATGAAGTGACGAAGGTCAAGCCACGATTCGTCGATTCCACAGCATCGATGCAGGCACTACGTCAGAGTCAGAGCGGTGTGTCACTGACTTCGGTGAAGCAGTTCTCAGGACTCACTCAGTGGCTGTTCTTTGTAGGCACTACAGCAAAGTTGGGGCTTTCGTTGTAAGTTGCAGTCATTGCGTTAGGTGGGGATCATGGCTTTGGTGCAGGCAGCGGTGATGGGTCGAGTTTTGCAGAGAAACTCTGCTTTCGAAGTGGCGCTTGGAGTCAATGCGTTAGTTTCTTTTTTTAGCACAGAAACTCACTTCCAAGGGCCCAGAACTGGAATTTGCACCACTTGGCAGAGTAGGGCTCTCAGCAGAGTAGACCAGGTGAAGTATTCGATGGGCCCGAGACTTCCATCAGGAGGCACGCTCAACTCAAGCTGTTGGGGAAACTCTGAAAGCAGGATGTAGAGGGCAAAGTCCAGTCCTCTTACTTCCAAGAAAGAAGTAGCAGCAGTAGTCCCTCCTGAATGCAACACAGCTCTTCTTTCTGGCAGAATGTCCTCAATCCAAAAGTGTTCTGTGTATATTATGTCAGAGGTGCAGTGCTATACCCATTTTAGCCTTTGAAGTGGGGAGACTTCAAAGAAAGGTCTTTGTAGTGCACAAGACCCTGCCCTTCCTGGCCCTAGCTCCAGACACACTACAGGGGGGTGGAGACTGCTTTGTGTGGGGACAGGCACAGCCCTATTCAGGTGTCAGTGTCCGCTCTACCCACCACTCTAGCTCAGGAAGACCCATCAGCCTGGTGACGGGCCATCAGCATATGTAGGGCATACCTCAGCTCCCTTTGTGTATGACTGTTTACAGTGAATTCACAAAGCCCAACTGTCATCTAACCCAGACGTGTATTCTAGGGACAGGCAGAGGCACAGAATGATTAAGCAAGAAAATGGCAACCTTCTAAAAGTCGCACTGTAGGAGTCATTTGGGCTGTCTGCAGTCGAAGTAAAAGTTGCATTACCCTTTTACAAGTTATATATCGGAGATTGATCGATGCATAAGGCATCTGCTGAGCCTATTTGCAAAGGTTACTTGATCCGGTGGCATGTACTTGCAGGTTTTGTTCCTTTTCAACACTGAGTCCTGATATTGGTCTCGTTGACCTGTTGCGCCATCTTGAGACCGAAATGTCGACAGTTTGTCCACTTTAACTTTATTGATTACAACATATGGTGCTTCAGGCCTTTTCAAACATTTGAAACATACAGATTAAAACTTCACAGGACTGTGGATCTATGAACCTACAAAGTTCAGAGGATTTTGCGCTTCCTCTGATCCCTAGATTGAATGCACAGTATAAAGTGTACAGGGATCGTCTGGTGGCGCCAATGTTGCTATATTAATGTATTGTTGTATTTAATGCCTGTTTTTGTAATACAATTTTTGCTATGTCATCGTGATATTGTGTTGTAATAAATGGACTTATTTTTGCTAAACACTGTGTGGTTTCTTTTCATCTAACTTACACTACAAATTAAACTTGTAAAACAAGCTGCTTAACACTCCTTCAAGATAAGCCTGAAGGATGCTCTCCCCAGCTACCACTTTGAGATCTTTCTATGGTTATCAAAGACCACTAAAATCACCATAAGAGTTGCCTGGATTAGTGCAAGGTGCACCACTTGAATTTGTTTTCCCCTATATACTAATCCAGCCTCCTACATTGAAATACTGATCTATTCTTTATATAAAAATACATCTATGTTAACAACAACAAGCTGTTGATGGAATACATGAGTGATTTACTGATGTTTTGCAGTTGGACCATTTTAATGACTAATATACTATTGATTTGAGCATAAATAATTTCTCTGTGAAAACTTCTCTTGTAGTTTACATTGCCCCGTTCCCTTGGGGGAGATTGGGTTGCCCTGTTGTATAAACAAAAACTTTCTAAAAGTGGCATTTTCAGACTTGCAATTTAAAACCAACTTCACTAAAAGATATGTGTTTAAATTGTGAGTCCAGAGACCCCAAACTCCTCCAATTTTCTATCAGCTCCCAATTGGAAGATACACTTGTAAAATGTACAAGGAAGCTCCAATGATAACCTATGGGAGGCATAGGCCTTGCTGTAGTGAAAAACAAATTTAGCAGTTTTTCACTACCAGGGCATGTGAAACACCAACTTACATGTCCTACCTCTTATATATACTGCATCCTGCCCTTGGGCTGCCTAGGGCCTACCTTAGGGGTGCCTTACATGTAATAAAAGGGAAGGTTTGGGCCTGACAAGTGGGTGCATTTGCCAGGTCAACATGGCAGTTTAAAACTGCACATGTTTGAAGGGCTACTTATGTGGGTGGCATAATCAGTGCTGCAGGCCCACTGATAGCATTTGATTTACAGGCCCTGGGCGATCATGGTGCACTATCCTAGGGACTTACTAGTAAATCAGATATGCCAATCATGGAGAAACCAATTACCTTCATACTTTAGACATAGCTCACTTGAACTTTGTACTGATCAGCAGTTGTAAAGTGCCCAGAGTCCTAAAACCAGCCAAAATGAAGTTCAGCACAGATCAAAAACAGGAGGTCAGAAGCAAAAAGACATGGGAAACCACGCCAAAATATGCCAGGTCGAACATTAAGCAACATAGCCTGCAACATATGGGTATTCTACTGGGTTTCTCCTTTCAACATTGTTCTTATATTTTTCAGTCGAAAAGCCCAGCAGTAAAGTTCGGAAGTCTGGAGCCCCATATCACCTTCGGATCTGTTCCTGCAAAGTGTTTTTCATGGCAATTCTCCCACCACTTGATGACCAAATAAAGTTACTAATTTTGCCCTGCAGTTTCTTAAACCATTCCACCCAAAAGTGTTGTGTAGTTACTATAAAACCTATACAGGATCTGCGCGTTCGGACAGCATACACTGTAGGATTGATGTCGGACTGATTCTGAACACCCCCACCGGGTATGTTGGCCTTTTGTACCAGCTAGCTCACAGTGCCACTAAAATCTCTTTTTTTTTATTTTTCCCTTTTTTTTTTTGTCCTCATTGCGCAATACATAGGTAGAGTATATATGACAAGATTTTTTCTGCGTTAGGGGGGACCCACTTCGCCATGCTGTGCCGCCCTAGCCCGGCCCCGTGACACATGCTGTTCTATTGGGGTTCCACACGTGTGGGGGTATCCTATTGGCCACTGGGCACCCCCTACGCACCTTGCCCACTCCTCCCTTGTTGGGAGTCGGATCCTGTACCAACATCTCTCCCTTCTCCTTATTGCTGTTGTGCTTAATCATTGGACTTCCGCTTTCCCTGGGTACTCTGTTCCAACAAGTTAACCGTCCCAATGATGTTCCCAAATATCCCAAAATTCTTGCCTCTTGCATTGTGTTCCCACCCGGTCTAGTTTATTTATCTTGTGAACTGCAGCCAGCCATTCTGCTTGAGTAGGCGGATTGTGATTAACCCATTTAATGCAAATCTCCCGCCTAGCCAGTAATATCAAAAGGAAGAGCAGATTATTTTGCTTTTTGTTTAATCTTGGTCCTCCCCTACTAACCGTATCACCTTCCACCCCAAACATGACTAGCTGCAGGCTTACCTCTATTTCTTGATGTAGTACTTCCGAGAGGATCTTACCCTCCGCTTCCCAGAAGACCTGTAGTTGGGGGCACCGCCGGAACATATGAGTATCGTCCGCTCTCTCCTCCCCACATTTGGGACACTCATTCACCCCTCCTCTTCTCAGTTTGGCCAATTTCTTTGGTGTCCAGTAGGCTCTATGCAGGCTGAATAAATGGTTCTTTTTGAGAGGTGCAGATTTGAATATATACCCACATGTAGCCATTGATACTTGCCATAGAAGAGATATATCCAGCGTCGGCAGGTCTTTCCCCCAGGTCTCTGTGGGTAGGGTAAATTCCTCCTGCCCTTCGGAAATAAGCGACCAATATCAGTACGCTACCTCTTTCTTCAGAACTTCCCCTTGGATTTTCGTCACCAAGTCCCTGTTTCCTGAGCCATCTTTCCCCAAGGATTTTGCCCAGCTCGTCAGTTGATAAAATTTAAACTTGGACAAAACCCCATTGGTCATTGACACTACAGAAGACGGAGATCATGGAGTGGAACAGCCAGTGCAACAACCCTATGGTAAAGCAACAGATCAGGTATCTGGGCATTCAGATTGTGGGAGAAATCAAGAAAATTGCCCAAGTAAATTTCAATAAAGTTCAAGCAGAGTCTAAAAACTCCTTAATGCATGGAGGAGCCTCCCTTTGTCTTTCCTGGGTCGCTCCAACATAGTAAAGATGATGATACTCCCTAAATTCACGTATATTTTTAACTCCATACCCCTAGAATTACAAAAAGTGTGGTTTAACAGAATGCAGGGGGATATCAGCAGTTTCATCTGGGCTTCAAGAGAAGTTAGAATCTCATGAAAGAAGTTAAGGAGGAAGAAAGAACATGGGGGGGATTGCCAGCCCGGACTTGTTCCAATATTACAGTGCCTTACATTTTAAAAATATTAGAGTGCTATTCGAGGAACATTGGCTATACCCACGATACATGCAAGCCATGACAGGTTCAGAAGGAAGTCACTTTTTGTATAAATTTGGTCAGACAAAATTTTTTAAAAAGGTAAAATTAAAGACAATAGAGTCTGCAGCCAGACTATGGGTTCAATTGAGACGTCTATTGAAAATCCCTTATTACAGTGAAAATGCCCCAATCTGGAAATCACCAGGAATGCCGGAGTGTCTAGAATAGTTCTTGGCAACCATCGAACATGACAACCCTGATCCCTCAGGACCGTGGAAACAATCTACTACTTTTCGCTCAGTCACTCGTGCTTACTTAGTCTGTCTTAGAGAGGTACACAGAATAAACAGGCTGGGCGTTTTCAAGAAGTATTTATTGATCAGTTGTTATTCTGGTGTAAAATAGATGAGGTGCAACAACCGTTAGACAGTAGCAGATATATAGGATTAGAAACACTATGAAAGTAAACTGATGGTAAAGCTCTACCATCTTGCAGTAATCATGAATACATACAAGTACATAAAATACATGATAATAAAAAGATGCGTACTCCTATGATGTCTCCCTAACTAGATGTACCTAAGTGTACCTAGCATGTGTGTAGGTGTTAAGCCAAGAATCCCTCTAGGATAAAGTCAACCCCATTACCTGAAGTGAGAGACTGTGGGACCCCGTCTTGTCTCGAGTTAGACACCCCACGAGGGATGTTAGACCACTGCGAGCTGGAGTGTCTGCATGCAGGAACCTCAGTGTCTCTGGTCAGTGTGTCGGCCGGGAAGTCCTGATCTCCTCTGGCTATCTTAGCAAGATGTGATGTATATATACTCATAGGTCTCCCCAGGGGTCCTACCTTGCTGTATTACTGTGTCCGGACTAAGAATGACGTCGGGCATGAACTTTATACATAGATATTATACAGGAGATGGTAGTCCTGCTGTGCTTCCAAGAATCCTCATGCATAATGTATGAGATTTCGAACTAGGGAAAACCCGCGTTCTGAATGCAGTGTCGTATCTAGGTAAAAGGTCAGTCCCTGTAAACCGTTATAAGTGTAATGTAGGGAGGAATATAGGTGAAGGGTTATGAAGTTACCTGGGCCTATATTATGGTACCTATATGGAATATAACAAAAGGTTAATAGGATTGTATAAAAAAATTAAGTATATTTCGGAAGTACTGCCATCTTTTTAGTGTAGGTTATTTGTAGGATTGTTAATGGAAGGCTGCTCCTTGATCTCTCACCTGCTTTTTAGTTTCCATCATTACTTTATCAAAGTTAATTGGTGCCATTTTATCTAAATCTTATACAACTTGGATCGCAAGATACCTTATTTCCATTCTAGCCAAGGGGCTATTGGTTTGGGTATCCCATTCCATTCCATAATCTGTTTTTTGGTTCACCAAAAATCTCTGAATCCCTCCAGTGTCTATAGGATGTCCGTATATGAACTTACCAAATCTTTAGTGTGTATCATTAGGTCATCAGCGTATAGAGTGACTTTCTTTTTTCAGCCGTTACTTTTAAATGGGGTTATGTTATGATTCGCTCTTGGCCTACTTGCTAGTGGCTCGATGTACAGGTTAAAAATCAGTGACGACAGAGGACACCCATGTCACGTTACTCTCTGTATTACAATCTGTTTAGTCTGTTTACCATTCACTACTATTCTTGCTGTCGGTTCCTTATAAATTAGTCTAATTGCTCTTGAGAATTCTTGTCCTATGTCAAGTTGCTTAATCACACCATGTAAGAAGGGCCAGCTCACTCTGTCGAATGCTTTGGCAGCATCTAATGTTAATATTGATAGTGGTGTTCCCTCTTCAAATGTCTATTGCTTCCACCAGCTCGTGTGCAGGTTCATTTAATTGCCGTCCTTTGATAAAGCCTTTTTGGTTTTCTTGGACTAGACCTCCTATTACCTTTTTTAACCTCTTTGCTAGTATGTATATGTATAACTTATACTCACTGTTTACCAGTGAAATTGGCCTGTACGACTCACAAAATTTGGGGTCCTTGTTAGGTTTTAGTAATATACTAATTGTGGCTTCATCCCAAGATCGTGGTGGTTTGATGTGAAAATATCTACTAATAAATTGGTAAGTACCGGGGTTCATTCATCTGCCAGCAATCTGTACAACTCATTTGATAAGCCATCTGAGCCTGATGCTTTCCCTTTTTAAGTTCTTTTATTGCTACCTTCACCTCCTCCCGACTTATCTTTCAATTAAGTTTCTGACTTGGATCTAGTCCTAATTTTGAATGTGGATCCTTCTTGATTCAATCTTCCATCTCATCCTCCGAGACATCTAAGTCATCTGTATAAAGCCCCTGAAAGAAACTTGTGAATGCCTGCTCTATGTCTGTGTCGCCTGTACACCAATCCCCAGTCTCTTTATCTACAATCCCTTTAGTAGTATTTCTCATTCTTTCCCCTTTGTCTTCCAGGCCAGCAGTTTCTCACAGCCTTCACCATGCTGATAATGGGGGAGCTTGCTGGCCTCCCCCTTCCCCCACTGGACTTTACTCTCTGCATCCTGCTTTCTAAAGGTTCTCCAAGGGCTTGACTGAGCTTGCCTCCTGTTGCTGAAGTCTCAGGGACATCGAAGACTTTTCCTGCATCTTGCAACAGCACTTGGGCTCCACTGCTGTGAGCTCTGCCCTGCCAATTGGTGCCAAACCCAGTCCTGGGCCCTTGGCGGTGAATTTGGTGTTGAAAACCAAGAAAATCTATGCCGAGCGTCAGTCGTAACTGGGGCACACCGAAGCTGTGGACACTGCTTGCCGGGCATGCGACGCCACAGCCGTGACTTTGACGCACCTCTGACCTTGCCGCAGCTCCTCTGAAAAACTTTTGCAGCATGAGCTTCAACACCATGCCACCGACGTCCGTGGTTCCCTATCCCGACTCCAACACTCCCGAGTGACGCATCGACTTGGGCCCAGCAGTTTGACTCCGATGACAAGGAATCAACGCTCCGTACTATCGACACCGCCTCGATACCACATCGCCTTCTGGAACCGAGGTCTCGCACCTGCGACTGATGCATCACCTCCTCTGTGCAATGCACTGTCCTGCAGCGGCAAAAGCTTCAATGACTCTGCACCGCCTTAAGGAACCGATGCCTCACCTCCACTGCGTGATGTCATGTTCTTAGTTTCTGACGCCGCGTCTTTGATTTTTGACGCTGCCAGGGTTCTGAGCATGACCAGATAGCACCAGTTGGAGCTATAGACTTCTTAGCACAGCATTTTTTAATTAATGTTTACAAATTCATATCTTAACTTGTGTATGTTGGATTTTTGTTGTTCTGGTCTTGTTTGACTCCGATAAATATTGGCTATTTTTTTAAACTGGTGTGGAGAACTTTTGTGGTATTTTCACTGTATTACTGTGCGTGTGTGCACACATGCTTTACACATTGCCTCTTTAGTTTAACCTGACTGATTTGTGCCAAGCTACCAGAGGGTGAGCACAGGTAAACTTTTAGTGTGTACTACACTTACCTTGATTAGAGTGTGGATCCCTGCTTGGACAGGGTGCATACGTCTGTCTGCCAACTAGATTCCCCATTTCTAACAACAGAGTACACAGAATTTGAGACACACACATCCACACACAGCCTCCATGCTGCCCATTCATATCCAGAAATCTTCTCTACATAAACATCTATATGTATAGGAAAATAGGATAATGGATATCAAACAAAGAGTAATATAATTCTGTATTAGAATAAAGGTAGTCACTAATTGTTGAGAATTATGTTTTTTGGCATTGAGAAAGGGTACAACGGCAAACACTAAAGCATTTCAGTGCACGTCTGCATTTCTTATTGTCCTGCTGCTCAAGATTTCCTTACAAGTTTATCTTCTAAAGGAGGGGGTTTCAAACGTTGCTCCAGGAGGGCAACATCCATTCCATGTTTTCAGTATCCCAGCTCAGGTCCAACTAACTTAGTGAATTAAAATGGAATCTGCTATGGATCTAGACTTCTTGGATTTACACTTGAAGTCCCTGATTTTAACCGCTTCGCCGCGATCGGAATTCCGGCCAGGTGCTGGACATTCCGATCGCGGGTGTGGTCGTGACGAGCTCAGCTCGTCATGCGCACAGCGCGACCGCGCAGCATGACGAGCTCAGCTCGTCATGAGCATCGAAGGGGTTAAGTAGTTTATTTGTGTTTTGCGTGGTGCTACAATAATCAACAACTTACTTTCTTGGTTCTTTAGTTACATTCTCGTGAGCGGACTTAAGGCTGTGTTTGTGGTTTTTATGACAGAGGGTCTCCATGTGTGGGTTGGAGGTAGGCCGTTAATGCTTCCCCTAGTCGGGGTATGTGTGGGTGGAATTGTTTGTAAAGTAAGGTATTTTCTGTAGCGTTACAAATCTTGTGACCCTCCTGCTTAACCAGTGAGTGAGAGGGAAATGTGATGGGTCTGAGCCGTATGGTCCACCACCTGTTTCAGGCATGGCATTGATATTGTGGAGGAGTGAAAGATCATGTGTCCTTTCCCAGTCGCGGCTCCTGGAGGGAGTGCTGCGGGCGGTGGGTAGGGGCAGAGTGGGGGGTAGTAAACTTCGGCATACGGCCGACTTGAGTGAAGTACATAAATAAATAAAACTAATTACATTGCGCTTGCTGCAACACGCTACGCGATGCGGCGCGCGCAATGTAATTCGTTTTATTTATTTATGTACTTCACTCAAGCCTGACGTATGCTGGGGTTTACTACCCCCCACCCTGCCCCTCCCCCGCCGCCCCGCAGCACTCCCTCCAGGAGCCGCAACTGTCCTTTATAAAGATCAGTGTGCTTCAGGGTCAGAGAGTTCGGAGAGTAAGGATTTTTATTTACTTGTCTAGTTCTCTTTTTTTTTTTAATGGTTTCTGGTCTTAGTTTAAATTTGGATGCAGAAATGAGGTAGCTAGGCTTCGACTGCAACAGAATTTAGTGCTCAGACATGAACTGGTGTATCAATGTAGAAAAGGTGGTAGACCGAGAGAGAGGCTGCCATCAAAAGTTCAAAAAATGTCTGTGGTTCGTGAAAGTGACATTTTGACCACGGCAAGGGACTGGAAGGGAAACCATGGAACTAATATTGAGATGGGTCCTGGACACTGACCAGGCAGTGTTGGGGTAAGATTGGCTTATGGTTGTTAAGATGGTGAGCTATCGCAGTGAGCGATTTGTAGTCCTTGGTCAAAACAGTATGTTTGGTTAATATAATATGTATAGGTGTTTAGGAACAACCAGTAACAAATTGTTTTATATTTTACTGGACCAATGTTGTTGTTGGTTCTGTTTCTCGTTTTCCATCAATGAGGCCAAATCTTTCCCGTTTTAACCCGTTCCTGTTGGACATGAATCTGTTACCAGCTCGCTAAGCCCCTTTCCTTAGGTTTTCTGTCTCGATCCCTGTGGTGGATGGTGTAGTGATAAACGGAACAGATACATAGACACTCTATCTTTCTGAAGGCATATAAATTAGGAGGAGCAAGGCATAGTCCCCAGTCAGTAAGACAGAGCTCTGCTGTCTTTGGCAAAAGAGATAGTTCTCCTGTCTGCGTAGAGCAAGAGTTTCTCCTGTCTGCGTTGAGCAAGAGTTTGTTTTGTCTCTGGGCCAAATGTGTTTTTGGCTTTTGTGTTTGTCTATGGTTGTGTAGCCGCCAACTTATTGTCTAAATACTTGTAATTTCCCAAACGTCTCTTCATGCTAACTGCTGGAACAGGCTGGCCTCTTTGGTCCTTTTCACTAATTAATCCCTTTTTAGGTCGAGCCTCGAGTAGCGCGCAAGCGCTGCTAGAGGCGAAGACTTTTAGTAAGTGAGTTTGAAAAGCAGTCCTAAAACGCTTGTGCGTCGTGGCTGGCCTTTTTGGGATGGGTGCGCGCGGCAAACATGTGTTTCCAATTATCGTGCCCAGACGCGGCGCGATAATTGTAAACACATGCCGGCAAAGGCCATGACGCACGAGCGTCTGGTCAGCTGAGCAGGCTGCCGCGCTCCCTCCTCCCCCTCCGCTCCTCTGTGGTGCGCGCGCACCACTGTTTATTTTTTTCTTACCGCGCGGCCGCCATTTCTTTTTCATTTTGCAACCTGGCATCTGCTTGTTCTACATGGCGTTGCCTTCCAAAGTCAGCACCAACGCGTCTGTCCCTGATTAAGCGCCCATCTTGCAGGACACAATGGAAACAGGTACAGGCCTTGATGTCAGCAGCAGAAGAAACGGCAGCAGCGTGCAGGAGCCAAATGAAGAAACAGGAGTGTTTCATGCATAATACAAAAGCGCTAAAGGAGCCAATTTCGTCTTTTGAACCGGTCCTGTTCTGCATAACTATGGCTCCCATTAGGGAGGTTGCAGACCTCCGGTTTTAAGGCGCTAGTTAAAGGACGTTAAATCTTACAAGTAGGCCCCGCGTCTATTTAAAGACACTGCTCATTTCCAGCGGATCGCTTGTCTTCGCATCCGCTGCACCTGTCCCCGCCGCTCGCCAAGTTAATTATAAAGCAGCCTTGGGAGAAGGGAGAGAGGGGGGAAGAACCGGGGACCGGGCGGGGGGAGGGTGGGGCGGCTGGTGGGAGGGGGCACTCACGTCGCTCTGCAGCTCCTGGCTCTTCTTGGCGTGTTTGATCTGAGGGCTGTCTGCCACGATGGTGAACCGCAGAGCGTCCGCCTTCTGTCTGTACTTTTTCTGAGGGGGGGAAAGAAAGCGACATGTGACAATTCTTATTGTGTTTGTAGACGCATTTTGCCAAGCAATCACATTTGCACCAGTGGCGCGAGCGCAACAAGTCATAATTGCAATGATTTGTGTAACTGTTTATTTAGCTTCAGCAGCACACTGTCTCAACTACAGTGCCTCTCGGAGCTGATAACTGCTGTTCTAGTACCCAAGTGCACTGCCCAGGATGCATGCTTTTGCAAGGCTCGTGACTGCAAGTCTAGCGCTCTCAGGAGAAGACGACAAAAATATAATACAGACTCCCATCCTCAATATCAGAGGTGGCTATGAAGTGATCTAACAAGACGGACATAATACTGGTATCAAAGATCTGAAATAAACTGTAAAATGATATTAGGCCCTTAAAATATCAAACCGTTCAATCAGTCTTAATGACAACGTTAACATAGTGCTGCTAAAGCAGCAAACGTACTGGTAAAATCATTTTGTGACATTTTAGTGCCTAAGTTACATAATGAACACAAGCGAATAATGCAGCAGTTTCAATGTGCGAATCGGCTTAACCACCACAGCTGGTCTTCATGAGGAGGGTTCAATGTAGCATTATATTTCGCTGCTGTAGGACAAGTTACTTACCTTCGATCCTTATCTGGTAGAGACAGAGGGCCTTATTACGACTTTGGCGTCCTCCCATGGGCCGCCACGCCAGAGCCTCGCAGGAGGAACGCCAAAGCCGTTCCCACGGTGCGCCCGCTGGATTACGATTGTAAACCGTGGTGGGCAGTGGCACGGCTGCGGTTCAACGCCGGCAGTCTGTAAGGCTCATTGGAGAGCCTTACAGGAGGACCGCAGCAGTGACACCATGTGGGGCATGCCAAACCGTGCAGGAATTCGGGTGCATAAAAACAGGTGGCACAACATGTGCCCCCTCTGATTGCACCCCCAGGCCCTAGAGTGGCAAGGGGCCCCTTTGTTGCTTCTGCGCCACTCTTTTCATGGCAGTAGCACCTAAACAATATAACAGTCATGGGTCAAACAGATACTGCTAAACAAAATGTCTAAGGTCTAATTTGCGGGGTATTTTTCATTTCAAAAGTTATCTACTGATATTAGATCCATAGAAACTTAAAAGCACCAAAAACACAGTGTAGGAATAGCCTATAAGTGTAGGAGCTATCACCAGAGACTAAAAGATGCTCTCCCCAAAGGAGCCCGTCTCCCCCAAGGAGAGATACAGAGGCGTGTTCAGAGTGTGCCCAAACACTACAGGTACTTTTATGCTTTTGTTTCAATACTATTATTTTTAAAGGCCCCTTGAAAAGTCCCTGGTCTCTTAACCCTCAATTGCCTATGAAGTCATTAGGGGGGGTAGCCTGTAAATGGTGAAGGCAAGCGATGTTACATTAACCAAAACATGAGTGAACACATTGCCACATCCACCTTGTGTCTAATGTGCGGCTATGCACTGCTAAACCACATAGGCCTCAGCTGTTTCACAAACAGATGAACCCAACTGCTCAATATCACAAAGCACATCAAGTGGTTTGTTTGCTTCTCTTTTCAGATTTGATCCCAGATCTGTCCTTGGCAATAAGCCAAACATCGAAAAATCCGACAAACCATCTGGAATTGGATTTATTACTGAAACAATTCGTGCAGCTTCCACCTAGCAGAGTGCTCATGGACTATACTGAGTGCACTTACTGATGTCACCAGAAAGGAAATCAGTGATTGGTTAGAATCTCTTCACAGTCACTTTGTCGATAGAATTCGTTTCTAGCAATCTCGCAGAGATCACTGACAGATGTTTTTGTCTAGCACGCAGGACAGCAGACCCATTTAGAGGTCGCTAGTAATTGTGATTGTAATCCGTTTGGCTCGCCCTAGAAACTCCTGTGTTTGTCTGTGCGCCCCTTGACACTACGAGCTTGTGGACGAGCTGTCAGTGTCACCCAGGCCTTCAGATCCAAAGACAGTGGGGACAAAAAGAATACTGTGCACCACAGGACTCGGGAAACAGCCTTGCGAACAGTAACTAATGGGAGGAGCTTCAATTAGAGGGCACCAAGGGTTTGCAACCCCCTCCCCACTCCGAGGACACTCACAATTTAAGCTTTCATGCTTTGTACTTAAATGCTTCCACTGCAAGAACAGTTTTACCTCAAGATAAAATGGCATCTTACACCGCGCCTTAACACCTACCTCTCACCTTCTCTTGAAAACTTGTCACTCTAGGGGTAGATTTTCAAACATTTTGCGCTGGGTTAGCGTCACAAAGTGATGCTAACCAGCACAAGATGTTTTTAAAATTACTTTCCAGCGCAAAACTTGTCTTGCGCTGGAAAGTACCCACACGTAGCGCAAAGCAGCGCAAAGCACTGCTTTGCGTTACTTAGCGCCAAGGGGGCATTACATGGGTGGTACATGGGCATTCCCATGCAAACACCCATGCCTTTTGACCCCATAACCCATCTACAAACATTTATAAACCGGGTTTAGCACCAAAAGTTAACACCACTTCAAAGGAGGCACTAACAGAAGAAATGTTTTTATTTCTCCTTTCTTTTCCGACTTTGCATGGGTGTTGCACTGTGCAGCACACATGAAAAGTGGGAAAAGCTTTAAAACTTTTCAAGGCATGGTATTTTTGTACAGGAAGGATAACCTTCCTGTACAAAACCTATGTTAGACACAGGCACGCACCCTAGCGCTATGGCCCTAAGGTGTGTGCATGGCGCTCAGCAGTTGAAATCAGCGCCGGCACTAGGGAGAGGGGAGGAGAGAGCCATATCTCTGAAGATATGGCGCTCTCCTGCTACCTCCCTGTCACATAACGCAGTGCAGCCTCTTTGGGTGCTACACTGCGTTGCGTGTATTTTTTGAAAATCTCCCCCAGGTCTGCTGTCTAGTGTCTATTCTCTTTTGGCACTTGACGCCGACCTCTGGAACTCTCTTCCAGAAGACAATATGTAAGACATTATGGGCCAGATGTATGACCCTTACATTTTGCGACTCACAAATTGCGTCGCTTTGAGACTCACAAAATGCCATTCACAACAGTGTCTCAGACACTGTTAGCAATTCCTAATGGAGACGCAAATTGCCTGCCTCATTAATATTCATGAGGCAGGTGCTATTTGTGACCCCATTAGGAATGGCCAGCAGTCACAGGGATGGTGGCCTGCTGCGGTCAGCAGACCACCATGTCTGTGACTGCTTTAATGAAGCAGTTTTTCTTTTTTTAATTGCAGCCCGTTTTCCTTAAAGGAAAGCGGGATGCATTTAAAAGAAAAATGAAATGTTTCAGTTTCATTTTTAAGGGCAGGCAGTGGTCCCAGGGATCTCATTTCATTGACAAGTGGCGCTATATAACCAGCATTGGCATAGCCAATAGGTCTCGCCTTGGGGACCTTATAAGTGTTTAGCCATGCAACGGTTGATGTTGTTGCACCAAAGATATTGTGCTGCATAACTAAATACTTATAAGGTCCCAAAAGCGAGACCTATTGGCTATGCCAATGCTTGTTCTGCTAGGGGCAGATGGGGCTTATTCATCTCACTTAATTATCAGTATATTTACCTGCAAAGCCCAGAGCTGAAGAGAAAGCTAAATGAAGGAATGACTAAGAACGATGACCATCATAGATTTGCCAGAATAGATTTTTATATAAATATTTACTTTTATGTTAAACAAACAAGTGTAACAGTTTTGAAAGAGGGTAAGGAGACTATACACTAAATTTAAATTATTGTGCATTCTCAAACTTATACTCGCTCCCCTACAGTAAAAAGAGCAATTGATAGAATGTTGAACAATGTCAAACATTCACCTCAGTACAGAGATATGGGCCTAAATCCAACGTTATCTTGCTCCCCATGCCATTCCAGTTTAAACCCCGCCATATGCAAATAAGTCTTGACCCTGTTCCCCATGGGAACAGTCCAGCCCGAACTGCCAGGACAGGTTCTCCCTGGACTGGAAAACTAGCATCCTAGGACCGGTTTTGGGGTTTCACCCCTCATCAGCCAGGCTAACTTGACTCCAGTAGCATGGAGAGCAGGGGACCCACGTCTGTGCATACCCGTCCCACTCAGGGTGACAAATGCAAAAAGAACAACTGATGGACAGAATGTTGAACAATGTCGAACATTCACCCCTGTACAGAGATCTGGGCCTAAATCCATCGTTTTTTTGCTCCCCATGCCATTCCAGCTTAAACCCAATCATATGCAAATCAGTCTTGACCCTGTTCCCCATGGGAACAGTCTAGCTCGAACTGCCAGGCCAGGTTCTCCCTGGACTCAAAAACAAGTATCCTAGGACTGGTTTCGGGGTTTCACCCCTCTTCAGCGAGGCTAGCTTGACTCCAGTGGCATGGAGAGCATGGGACCGATGTCTGGGCATACCCATCCCACTCGGGGTGACAAATGCAAAAAGAACAATTAATGGACAGAATGTTGAACAATGTCAAGCATTCACCGCAGTACAGAGATCTCAGCACTCTGTCCATCATCTCCTTGTGTTTGCTTTGTTCACCCTAGGTTGGCAGGGTATGCCAATACGTGGGTCCCTTGCTCTCTTTGCCACTGGATTCAAGTTAGCCTGGCTAATGAGGGGTGTTACCCCGAAACCGGTCCCAGGATGCTTTTCCGATCCTGGGAAGACCTGGCTTGGCAATTCGGGCTGGACTGTTCCCATAATAAACAGGGTCAAGACTGATTTGCATATGGCTGGGTCTGAACTGGGGTGGTGAAGTGAGCTAAAGAACGATGATGGATTCAACCCAGATCTGTGACCGGGGGTGAGTGTCTGAAAAGTTTCAGCGCTCCGTCCATCATCTCCTTGTGTTTGCTTCACTCCTCTATAGTGACTGAAAGTGACATCGGTGACTGAAACAGACGTAAACATAGGAACAATTAGTACCTCAAACTATGGACTTATTTAAAGTAATTGGTCGTTGAAGAATGAAGAGTATAGGAAATCTTCTCATCTGAAATGAAGACAAAATATAAAAAAATGCTGCTTTAGTCATACCTTCCAAGTCTCAGTCTTTCTGGATGGTCCTTTGCCCATTAACTTCTTAGCACCGAGATACCGTCTAGGTGCTAGGGAGCTCTGCCAGTTCTTTATTTGTGTAAAAAAAAAAATAACAATATCCACGTGCAAGTACACACTATCCCAGAATACCAGTACTCAACTACTATAGTTAGTGCACCAGCACTAAGAATTACTTGCGTTATAAATTTTCATATTCAAGGGTAGGTGCTCAGTACCTCCCCATTTGAAGCACTGCTATGGGTTCGAAAACGCTTGTTCACTGCATAGCTATGGGTTTAAGTGCCTGCTGTGAATATCTGCTACCTATTTCTTAGTTAGGTGCACGTCTCCGCAGTGCCGATTCAACCACCAACGCCACTTGCGTAAATTTGACAACACCTGCAGCAAGCTGTAAAGCTACAACAACAGATACGCGCTTTAAAGTTTCCATTTTCTGTTTTCCAAAGTCGACGCCGTTGATAATCTGGCAAACTGGCAACATCAATATATATGAGTTTCAAAAGGCCCAAATACAAAATCTGCTTCTGCGCCAGTGAAACAGTCTCCTAACAAACACCACTAGTTTTTCAGGCCGTAAATGAAGGGAACGGGCCGGTCGAAGTGGAGACTAATCGACAAAAGAGGAATTTGCTGTGCAGCTTTTTTACCACCTTAACACCTAGGTGAAATGCATGCCGCAATTTAGCGCCAGCATCGGGGTGGCTTTTCACACAGGCTACACGGTGCTGAAAGACTGGCAGATGTATGTCGAGCCTTTGTATTTCGTCACGCCCTTACTGGTACTTCCACCCTTGACGCACACACACTAAGTGTACTAATAGCCGCGGGGGTGGGGGGCGGCACTGCAGCTATAAACTGTAGTACTAATACGGCGGTTCTGAGACCATTAAGCTGTAGGTGCTTGCACAACATAGGTTTGACATCCTCTGGCCAATTATGGCAAGCACTTGCTGCTCAGGGTCGAGCTAGGACAGAAAATAGGTCCCAGCACCAAAATAAAAGTGCCCCCATTGCCAAATGAGATACCTAAAAAGCAGTTTTGAACTCGTGAAGGTGTTTTGTAAAGTATGGGAGACTGCATACATTTTGGGCTTGCTGCAGTCAAGGTTTGTGGTAATATCAGGAAAATCCTCAAGGAACCATAACCAGACCATAAACAGTTTCACAAAATGGGGAGGTGATAGGATGTAGCCTTACGGCTAGAGCTGCCAAGTTTGGAGCTGGGGAACCGGGTTCGAGCCTTGGCATATCTGCTCAAAATCTTTTGATTTTGGGAAATCACTTAATCTCCCCGCTTTACCAAAATATGAATGTGTCCTTGTGTAACGTAACTGCTGCTCATGTAAAGCGCTCCAATACCTTTGGGTCGAGTTCGTTCTACATAAGTCTGCAAAATAAGTAGCCATAAAATCAGTTCACAAACTGACTTGTCAGACCAGCCCTTTGGGCCCTGCCAGATTGAAATAAAGGCCAGTCCGACCTACTGCAGCTCTAATATGTTGATTACATCGCAGTTCGATTCCTGGCCGGGCCACAGCTCCATCATCGTAGAGGTTATACAATGTGTGTCGCAATTTTGCAGATACATTTTTTTTTTTAAGGAAGTGCCATAAATAAGAAGGCTCATTAATTATTAGTGATATGACTACGTTTTACGTTGTGCAGTGTGATTCTTAGTTAGACCGTAAAGCAAAGTACCAACTATTTATGTGCGGCATTGTTTTTTATGGTATATGACAAGCACATAGCAATAAATCTTGTGAATTCAATTCTACGTATTAGCTGATTGTGTATATATTTTCTTTTTAGAGATATCAAGTTTAATTTCTTTACCATTCGCAGATGGCTACTCCATGTCTAATGTGCTACAAATGTCAGAACTTGCTGTTAACAGAGCCAAAACTACTAAGAACCAGCATGCCTGGCCTTGGCAAGCTAGCAGAGTTTTATTTTTAATTTCTTTTTTTAACACAAGCAATATACATTTAAAGTAATAAAAAGTAAACAAAAACCGCAAATAGTAAGAAATTGCCCATTTCAAAAACATGAAATGAAAGCAGAGTGGCCTACCAGCCCTTGCTCTCAAATAAACTACTTTCGAGGAGGACAGGGGTATGTATATGCAAGAGCAAAATGCCATCACTCACAGTAAAGTAAGTCTAGTGGCTTAAATGGCTGACCTGTTGTTCCTTGCTGTATTCTATGGTGGGTGGAAGCAACATGTGAATGAGACCAATGAAAGAAGAGGACTGACTGAATGGAGAAAGAGGACTAACTGAAAGCTCTGTATGTATGCGAATATATTTCGTAGGCATTGTTTTTGAAAATTTCAGTCTGGAGAGGCAGATAAATCTCTCTATACCAGACCTGGAAATGGTGGTCTTCCAGGCTCATTTTTGTTTAGCCTACTGCACCTCTCCTTGGCAAGTCCATGGAATGCACCAGGACCCCTTTCAGATCGCAGCATTCCACGGAATCAGCCCTTTTGTTTACGGCTGAATCCCTAAAAGCTGCCTTGGACCAGGGAAAAAGCGCTGTGTTGGTCCTTTTGGACCTATCAGCAGTGTTCGACACGGTCTCGCATGACATTCTCCTAGACCGTCTCAAGGCTTATGGCATTTCCCATCTTGCCCTGGCCTGGTTAAAATCTTTTCTTCAAAACCGAAGGCAAGTTATTGCCCTCGGGCAATATCAGTCAGCAGAAAAACCTCTGCTCCCCGGGGTCCCACAAGTTTCCATCCTCAGCCCAGTACTTTTTAATGCATATATGGCCCCACTAATCGGGTTAATTTCGTCCTTCAACATTGAGACCATCTCATACGCGGACAATACACAGTTGGTATTGGTCCTAGACAAAAACACTACACTGGCTGAGGAAAACCTCTGCCAATGCCTCACAGCCGTCTTTGCCTGGATGAAGACCAAGCCACCTGAGATGCGACTCTGAAAAAACGGAAATCATGCCGTTAGGGAAGGGTAACAATTTCTGCCCTAGCCGATGGTGGCCGGCTGATTACCCCCCACCCCATCGCCCAACAACGTAGCTGCTGCCAGAAACCTGGGGGTCCGATTTGATTCTGCTCTGTCTTTTCATCAGCAAGCGCTATCGGTAGCAGGCACCTGCTTTCACTTAATCAAATCACTAAAAAAGTATTTTGACCTACTTCCCATTACGACAAGGCAGATGCTTGCAATAGCTCTGATTACTTCTAGAATCGACTATTGCAACAGCCTTTATGCAGGAACTAATAAATCAGTTCTTCATAAACTTCAGATGGTTCACCATGCTGCAGCAAGACTAGTACTTAAATGGCCCAGGAAATCCTCTGCATCAGCTGCTCTTAAAACACTGCACTGGCTACCTGTCCACAAAAGAATACTGTTCAAACTTTTAATAATTACCTTCAGAAGCTTTCATTCCTCTGGCCCCCAGTATCTTCGATCTAGGTTTACCCATTAAGTACCATGCCGTACGCTTACATCTTCCAACTCAAATGTATTAAAACCTCCAGCCTTCAGATGTATCTCCAAAGGAGGCAAATCCATTGCAGTATTGGGCATAAAGGCGTGGAACCAACTCCCTAGTAACCTCTGTTTCATTCAATCAGAAACCCTCTTTAGGAAGTCCTTAAAAACCTGGAGCTTCACTGCCGCAGATGCACTATGTAGAGCTCTGATCTAACTCTTTAATCCTGTTTCTCAATTGCTGTTACGTTATGCCCGCAACTTAATCGACTATAGCGCCATGATGCTCCTCGGAGTGACAGATGCGCTCTATAAATACTTGCTGACATAACATAATAAGGGGGGCATCCAGGGGAGCTTAAAGGGCCCTATTGCCACCCATGACCGGGGATGGGTGTGAATTTTCAGTCTGATATGAGTTTGCCTTGCCTTAATTTGTCCCCTGAATGTTGACCTTTTGTTGCCATCATGACAGGTGTTCACAAACTCATCCTTACTTCTGAGGAGTCGCCCTCTCAGTTGAAGAGCAAAGTATGTCATTGATTAATTCGTAATTCAACATTCAACATCAATGAATACAATGACATCCTGTGTTGTGGGGAGGGTTGGGTGGGTGGCACCACTAAAAAACATCTGAGGGAGGATTGCATTGTGATTAATTGTAAATATCCAAACCTGCTTCGCCGTCTGATCTACGGCAGCAATAGGTGGCATTCCCTGGACGAGGGCATTAACATCCTCCCTTTAGGTTTCTTTTATAGGCATTTACGATCAAGGGCACAGGCAGGGCTTCAAAGACCCTCTCTATTTGTATGTGAGAATGAGAACTCACCCATCCCCATCTCCAATAGATTTCTTTCCTTGTCGGATCTAGACTGTAACAACTGAACCTTCATCCAGCAGGCCAGCTCCGGCTGAGATATTCACGGTCCACTCCCCCCGCAGTCTTTAGGCATTAGAACAGGACTCTACCATAAGGCTTTTACATTGGAACATTGCTGGTATCAGGGCAAAGCAACCAGATACTAAGTGGCTTGACTTTATCACCCAGTTTGATATAAACATGCTTCAAGAAACCTGGGATTTCAAGGCTATCATGTGGGATGGTTTTGAGAGCTTTGCAATCCCTGTCACTTCTTCAAAGGGTCAGAGAGCCTGGTGAGTTGTAGCCATCGTGATTCGTATCTCTAAATTCTTTAAGATAGTCCAGGTTCCATCCAAACACAATGGGATTCAGATCCTGTGGAGCATTTTATCTAACAAATGTAACTTTTTTCTTGTTAATTTTTTATAACTCTGCATATGACCCAAGATGTCAGATTGAGACCTTATTGCAAGCTTTGTTGATCCTGGAGTCTAGCTTATTTACTATTTTTAATTTGGTTTTAGGAGGGGATTTTAATACCAAATTGGACCTGAACCACACTGTACTTAACCCTTTTGCTACCAGCGATTACTTTTTTTTTTTCTCTTTTTATTTTTTGTTCTTCAACCTGCACCAAGTCATCTGACCCTAGGGGGAGGATGCTGTTCATAGCTCTGTGTTATGCGGGCTTCCTTAATGTGATGGATGTGGTGGGACATAACCAACCCCCTGTTTTTGTTGGCTGGGGCCAAGGTTCAATTATTGATTATATTTTTATATCCAGGTATATGGAGCAAATAGTCTGTTTGGGGGGGCTCCAATATTGTTATAGTGATCATAACCCCAATAAGGTCATTTTCAGTTTACCTGACAGCGGCCCCACCGCTGCCTCACCTGGTATAACTGGGCTGACCCCAAAAGATAAGGGCCTTATGTCAGAAGGCACACCAAAGCCAAAACTTCCACAGGAGCAGATGCTGAGTCCCAACTCCCCTCTTCAGCTGAGTGCACAGACAGTTAAATAACCTGTAAAACTCACCCATGAGGGGGAAAGGGGAAGTGGGATAGAAAAGAGAGACCGCCTCCAGATTCAGTAACTGCCTGTGACTTCTCATGTGACGCATGTGTTAGGATTGTGAACTCTTGTCTGGTAGAGAAATAACAGGACCTGAACAAAAACAACAGTGCACTTATGACTAAATCAACCCTACTTGACATTTAATTTGATCTCTTTTACGCACTCCCTCTCTTCACATTCTCACTTCACTCCTGAATCATTTGGAGGCTTGCGCCTCTGTGTGGAATTGTGTAAATACTCTTTTCCTTTTTCTTCTGACCTCTTGCTGTCTATTCATCCATTGTTACTATTACTTGCAATAGGAGAGTTCATGAGGTAAAATGTGCAGTTATCCTAGGCGATTAATGAACTGTTCTCCTCCATTTTCTACTGAGAAACTAGAATAAATTGTGAAAATATAGTTAGCTCAGAACCTCTTGTCAAAAGTTGAATCTTCTCTCTAAAAGTCACAAGGGAGATTAAACTCTTACTGTCCTGCAGAGAGGATACTCCACAATGTTCTTTCTTTTCACAGAATTCTCCTGAGTCATATCGGAGGTAATAAAAAAAGAAAATGACGCGAGGCGCTAATCTCCAAAAGGGGGAATGACCCCTGGCGTGCACACCGCTCCGCCAAGGGCGGAGCCCAAAAAACTGGAATAACAAAAAGACGAATTCTCCTCAGAGGAAGCATGAACATCCGATGCTGCTCTCTCGCCGTTTTTCACAGTTGAATTGCGCGGCTTCTACAGCGTGCCCGCTGGAAGAACAGCGCGAGAACATTGCCGGAACACTAGAGCGCTGAAGTCGATTACTAAGGCGGCCGCCATCTTAAGTGCTTGAAAAACCGGTGCAGGCAAGCTTGAGCAACAGTCTTTGTAAAATTAGTTTGGAATGGAAACGCTGCAAATGCCACAGAGGGTAAAGAGCAAAATTAATCTTCTTCTATCTTGGTGAGCAGTTCAAAATGCAGGCAGTAGTGTTCCTGACAGTACTCCCTCTTAAAGCATGCCCTCTCTCAAAAGGTTTGTTGGGGAATGCAATGTGACATTTTTTAACTAACTTTGGAACATGCACATTATGAGATGGTTCCCAAGATCTCTCCTCAGGGCTGAAACCCTTCCATGCAATGAGATAAAATAGCTTCCCATTCTTGAACTTTGAATCTAGAATTCTGTTCACTTCATATTCTAAGTGTGAGTTTATGATTACTGGATCTGGAGGGATAGAGGATCTAACATTTGGAGGGCTCTTTTTAAGTAGTGACATATGGAAAACAGGATGAACTTTCATCTGAGGGGGCAAAGTGAGTTTAACTGTCCCTGGATTTACAATCTTGTTAACTCGAAAAGGCCCCAAATATCTCGGCTGGAATTTTTTGTTGCCCTTTAGATGGAGATGTCGAGTTGACAACCAGACCATATCATCCTACCCAGTAACCTGGATTACGTCTTCTCTTTTTGTCAGCCTGTTTTTTATAGGAGAGCTTGGCTTTACTTAAGTGCTCTCTAGTGGAGTGGTACGTTTCCTGGATTCTCTTGCTAAATTCATCCATTGCTGGGACTGAGCCATCAGATTTTCCCAAAATGACATTTGGGTGTCAACCAGCGTTCAAGTAGAATGGATAGTATCCAGTGGATGAATGAACAGCATTATTGTACGCGAATTCAGCCATCCAGATAAAATCTGCCCACTCTCCATCTTGATCTAAGAGATAAAGACGCAAATAATGTTCAATCTCCTGGTTCACACTTTCTGTCTGACCATCCGTTTCCGGATGATAGCTAGTGGAATATTGTGAGTCTATTCCAAGTTGCTGCATGAAAACCCTCCAAAATTTAGAAACAAATTGGGCCCATGATCAGAAATTACAACCATTGGAATTCTATGTGCTCTGACTATGTGTTGTGAGAATAGCTGAGGAAGCTGAGAAGCCCTAGGGATCTTTTTAAGTGGAATAAAGTGGCTCATCTTGGAGAAGGTATCTACAAACACCAAAATGGTGTCAAAGCCTTGACTCACAGGTAAGTCTATAATCAGGTCCATGGTTATGGTGTGCCAAGAATGAGGAGCAGTGGGAAGGGGCTGAAGTTCTCCTTCTGGGGCCTATCGATTAGTTTTCCCTCGTATACATTTATCACAGGTTAGAACATATTGTCTTATTTGAGGAGTCGTGGCAGGCCACCAAAAATGTCTCTTCATTAGTTCTGTGGTATTCAAGACCCCTTTGTGGCCAGCCAAAGGGTCATTGTGACAATCTTGAAGAGCTGCTTCTTGTAACTCTCAAGTTGGCAAATAGAAAACATCCTTTACATATGGGAGTTCTCTTTAACTCTTTTGTTCTTATTTTCTTTAGTTCAATCCAAAATTTCATCATCTGACATGTGTCCTCGTATCTTTTCTTTAATTTCAGAAAATTGCAGGGCGCAAGCAAACTTGTCTGCTGGAATGATTGGAACCTTCTCAGTTTCTCCATTTCCAGACACTGTATCTATTCTAGAAAGAGCATCTGCCTTACCATTAGCGGAACCAGCCCAGTAGGTGATGGTAAAGTTGAAGTCTGCAAAGTACAATGACCATCTTAACTGTCTGGGAGTTAGGGTCTTAGCAGATTTCAGAAATTGGAGATTCCTATGGTCGGTGAATACTGTGATGACGTGGCGAGCTCCAAGTAAGTAGTGTCGCTATTTCTGAAAGGTGTCCTTTACAGCTCTCTCTCAATACATTGTTCACGAAATGTTGAAAGGCGGCCAAGGCGTTGCATCAGTTGGTACTCGTACAATACAAATCTGCTGCGGAACGTGGTCTTCCATTCGTCTCCCTCAGCAACTCAAATCAAATGGTATGCTCCACGAAGATCCAGTTTGGTGATGACCCTTGTCTCCTTTACCTGATCTAACAGCACTGAGATCAAATGTAAGGGATACCGGTTCTTAACCGTCACTTGATTTACTGCATGATAATCAATGCAAGTTCTTAATTCTTAGTTCTTCCTTGGGACAAAAAAAAAGAGGTGATGAAATCGGGAATTGGGAGGGCGAATGAAGCCATTAGCCAAATATTGCACAAGGTATTCCTTCAGGAATTTGTTCTCTTTTTCGGTGAGAGCATAGATTCTACTACAAGGCAAGTTTTCTCCTGGTTTCAATTCGATTTAACAATCGTAGGGCCTGTGCAGGGGCAACTTCTCTGCTTCTGCCTTGTAAAATACTGCTGCCAAATCTTCATATTCAGGGGGTATGACCCCCTTCTCAAAAGCACAGACCAGATTAGACTTGATAGCTAAAATCTTGGCTGGGGATTAATTGTTGTTTTCTCCTGAAGATTTATAGCAATGCAGTAGACAATAACTTGAATTTAACTGAACTGTTCTTTTCCCCAGTTTATCTCTGGGTTGTGTTCGGTCAACCACGGTAAACCTAAAATCAACTGAAATTGAGGAGCATCTATGAGGTTAAATGATATTCTCTCTTAGTGTCCTTGAGAATCCTTCAACTCAATGGGTTCAGTCTCATCCGTGATTGGGCCAGAAGACAATTTGGTTCCATCCACCGCACGTACTGGTTCTACAGTCTTTTTTTAATAAATGTCATTCCAATTCTTTTGGCATACCGGATGTCACAGAAATTCCCTGTAGCTCCTGAATCGACCATTACAGAGATCTCTGTAGTTTCTTTGTTCCGAAATGTATTTCAAAAGAGACTGTAAGGTGAGGGGAAGAAGACTGTAAAGTGTTTGCCACCTACTGATGATCTGGGGTTGGTTTTGGTCTAACATCCATCAGGCAACCCTTTTCACTGATGGGTTTTCTCTTTTCCCGAATTATTGATTTTTGGCTTCCTGGGACATTCCTTCACAAAATGTCCGGGTTGACCACAATATGAACATAAATTCCCAGATCTTCTCTTATACGATTCCTCTTTAGATAGAGGACCTCTAACACAACCAATCTGCATGGGTGCCTCTACAGGATGTGTCTCAGAGAAAGGGGAAATGGGATAGAAAAGAGAGACCGCCTCCAGATCCAGTAACCGTCTGTCATCCTCAAGTGACGTGAGTGTTAGGATTGTGAGCTCTTGTCGGGTAGAGAAATAACAGGACCTGTACAAAAACAACAGTGCATTTATGATTAAATCAACCCTACTTAACATTTAATTTGATCTGTCTTACGCACTCCCTCTCTTCACATTCTCACTTCATACCTCAATCATTTGGAGGCTTATGCCCCTCTCTGTGGAATCGTGTAAATACTCTTTTCTTTTTTCTTCTGGACTTTCTACTGAGAAACTAGAAAAAACTCATCCATATAGTTAGTTCAGAACGTCTTGTCAAAAGTTGAATCTTATCTCTAAAAGTCACAAGGAAGATTACATTCTTACTGTCCTGCAGAGAAGATACTCTACAATGTTTTTTTTCCCACAGAATTCTCCTGAGACAAATCGGAGGTACTAAAAAACAAAAACTATGTGAGACGCTAATCTCCAAAAGGGGGAATGACCCCTGGTTTGCACACCGCTCCGCCAAGGGCAGAGCCCAAAAAACTGGAATAACAAAAGACGAATTCTCCTTAGAACAAGCGCGAATATCACACTGCTCTCTTGCCGTTTTTCACAGTTGAAGTGCTCGGCTTCTAGAGCATGCATGCTGAAGAACACTACAGTGTGAGTACAGTGTAGGAACACTAGGACGCTGAAACCGATTATTAAGGCGGCCGCCATCTTGTGTGCTTGAAAAACCGGTGCAGGCAAGCTTGAGCAACAGTCTTTGTAAAAACTATTTGGAATGGAAAATCTGCAAATATCATCGAGGGTAAAGAGCAAAATGAATCTTCTTCCATCTTGCTCAGCAGTTCAAAATGCAGGCAATAGTGTTACTGACAAATTAAAATAAAATGTCAATAAGGAGACTTCCTGCTGGTTATAAATAGGTTCTTGGAATACATTTTCCAAATTCGATAGATGATGTGAAAAAATTCATCATTTTATTTATTTTTTAAACAAGTGATCGAAATGGTGCAGAAAAAAGAACAGCCAACAACTGTTTCGCCCATATGGTTATCCCGCCTAGGGCTTTCTCAAAATATAAATTAATTATAAATTATATTCTTCTCTGTCCTATCGGAAAAGAAGAAAAGTAATAGACTATAGGCGTCTCTCAAAAAATAAAATGATGAATTTTTGCGCATCATCTCTGGAATTTGGAGATTTTATTGCAAGAACCTATTTATAACCAGCAGAAACTGTCCTTGGATAAAATGTTGAGGAATTTTTGTATCAGCCCTGACAAATTCTCTCATCGGGTCCTATCTGGGCATACTGACTGACTCACTTTTAACTCTTAACGTCCTGCTCACTGTTACCTTAGATGCCTTTTAGACCCTCAAACAGGCCACCAGAATAATTATGCTAGAGTTATCTGGCTCCAGGGTGACACTGAAAGTAGGATGGTTTGATGAAGCATGCAGGATCGCTAACCGTAAGCTCTGTGAAGCCCTTAATACTTGCCCAAGGAACCAGCAAAATATTACTTTAGCAAGGACAGCTTATAAGGAGGCTATCAGAAAGAGGAAGCAGGTTATAATGGAGGAAACCTGGGAGCGCCTAGTCTCCACTTGTAATGCCAGAGACACCAGGAGTTTCTGGGAGATAGTTAATGGGAAACAGTCGTCCCTATCCATGTCTTATGACTTGGGTTTCAATTGTAACCCCAATAACTAAGTGGCACATTTTAAGCAGATTTACTGGTTAGGTCATGGCAATATAGCAGATCTTGAAGAGCCCCCGTTGTTTCACTTGGGAATTTCTTTTGCGCTTAAAGAGGTATCCTCTACTATTGAGTCTAGCCCCTCTAACAAGGTGCCAGGTCCTGACTGGGTACTCGTGGACCTCTACGAGGCCAATATTCAGCTATGGGCCCATTTGATCATCAATGTGTTAAACGCTACCGTATCAGTCAAAATCTCTAATTCGTGGAAAACTACAACCATTGTTCCAATTTTAAGAAGTGGAACAGACCAAATCCTCTGTGCTATAGGCCCATATCTTTATTATACTCTGTAGTTAAACTCGTGGGCTGCATTGTTTTCAACAGAATTGAGGACTGCGTTCCGCATAACAATATTCTCTGCACAATGCAACAGGGTTTCAGGAAAGGTAGGGGGAACACAGGAACAGTGTCTGAATCTCCATCCTATTATAGGGAAATATGTAACAGTAAACAATGGGGCCATCTACTTAGTGTTCATGGACCTAAGTAGTGCCTTTGATCTGGTCAGTAAGTCTAAGTTGTTCGATATCTTAACTGATATTGTTTTCCCTCAACCCTGGATTGTCTTCTTACGGGCTTTACATTCAGGGATTAATGCCTCTTTTATATATGGTACAAGGGAGAAGGGCACAGATTATATTTGCGTCTCCCCGGGTGTCAGGCAAGATTGCGTTTTGGCCCCTATTCTTTTTTGTTGTATGTAAATGGCCCGAACTCATTTTTGATTGCAAATGGGAAAGATATGCCCAAAGTAAAATCCACATCTGTCTCTGTCCTTTTATATGCTGAAGATGCAGTGCTACTTTCTCGCACCCCCAAAGGTCTCAGAGGCCTTATTGACTCATTTGTAAAGTTCATGTATGACTTAGACTTAGATTCAAATATAGGGAAGACACATTACCTGGCATGTGGGAGGCAGTCTTCTAAAATCAAGCCAATATCTATCAAAGGGAATACCGTCGGTTGAGTTAGCGAGTTTCCTTACCTGGGTGTTACTTTGTCTCACAGTATAGTTGGTTACCCTCTCTTGCTAACCTGTGCTTTAATCAAGCTTGTGGGGTATTGTTCATGTTTGCTGCGAGTGTTGGCAGCAAACCAATTTTACCATTACTGGAAGTGTATAGAATGAAGTGTTTGCCCGTTTTGACCTATGGTGCTGCCGTCTGGGATTGCTCAAAGATTGTGTGTGAGGAGTGTCACTTTTGTAGGAGGTTGTTGGGCTTGGATCCACTAGCTCTAGTTTTTTGATTCATGAAGAACTGAATCTAGGTTATGTGGAAGACTTTGTTAAACTTGATCTGCTCCTTTTGTGGATTGTGGTGTGGAGTAACCAGCACACTGCTTTCAATCATGATGTCATTGAAGATTGCCTTCACTGTGAGCTTGGCTGTCAAGTCCCTTGGTTAGACCACGTGTAGGAGAACCGCAGTAATCTTGGGGAGGCCGGACCTGTTTTATTCTCCTCATCGAGTAAGCCAAGGTGATTGTTTGCAAATTAAAGAATTATTCTAAAAGTGTGCCTCGGAAGCGAGAGAGATTATGGTTCTGGAGAAGCCAACTCTGAGAGATTATGTGGTCATAAAAACCAACCCTGGCCCCGTACCTCATCTCTCACTGATGAGAAACAAAGTTTTGGTTGGGCTTGATTAGATCTCACCTTTGCTTTCCACCAGGCCAGTTGAACCCTTGCACTATATTGGTCTGGCCTTGTGATGGTAACTCTTTACAGTCTTTGGAGCATCTTGTTCTTTTTTGACGGTATTATGATGCATTTCGGCACATGTATTTGCTACCAATTTTGAAAAATCGTGTCTTTTGCAAACATAGGCATGCACTTCTATTTCTTCAGTTGCTATCAGAGACGGCTGTCTGTTATGCTATTGGGGCCTTTTTAAAAAGCACGTTATCTTGGCACAAATTAATACAGCCTTATAGCACGCCACATTCGGAGGGCTTTAAGGCTATTAGAACATTCCACCCCTAGAGGGCAGAATGTTCTAATTTGGAATGCAAAGGCCTCACAGAGCCCAA
The DNA here is from genome assembly GCA_963921515.1 of Calotriton arnoldi. Taxonomy (NCBI): domain Eukaryota; kingdom Metazoa; phylum Chordata; class Amphibia; order Caudata; family Salamandridae; genus Calotriton; species Calotriton arnoldi. The sequence continues at coordinate 492,629 of CAWUFW010011386.1, forward strand.
TAGGGCTGAAATCCTCTCTGGCTCTGTGCGGCCTTTGTTCACAGTAACAGCTGTGAAAGGCCAACATTGGAATGTTGCTGCTCCGGGCTTCTACCAGCCATTAGAAGCCCGGAGCTACTCCATTGTCTTCAATGAAGCGCTCAACATTCCAATCTTCTAATGAACTTTTAGCATATTTTAGGTTTTAATCAAGTTGGATTAGGTTATTGTTGTGAATTTTTTATTATTTTATAGTTAATGATGGTCTTGTACAACATCATAAATGGATACTATCTTTCAGCAGATATGCACGTTTAACGTGCTTGTTTTCGAGGAAGGGTAGTGGTATCTGATTTGAAATGAATACCATGACTTTTAAGTCTTTCAATCATTGAGGAGTATCTATATGTGATTTATTGCATCTTTTTTCTGTAGTAATGACTGTTCACAGTGCTACCCCTCACGATGGATACCTATTTATTATTTTATTGTTTAATATTTGGCAATATTGTTATTTTATTATTATTTTAATAATCAAATAAAGATCTTTCATTCATTTTTCAAAACCCCTGCACTAGTAAACTCCTTCCCTCACGGGAACGGAGGACAGCAACTTCACACCCTGGCATACATAATTCAGAGACCAGGCTGTAGTTAATAGCCAGTTTTATAAGGCATCAAATCCTCTGCCCTGCTAGGTGGCAGCAAGCTTTTGTGTAGCATGATTCTCCTTGTTCATCCCTACCAGCCGTCACACTTCTGTGTGATGGCTCCTGAGAGTTCATGCTCTACCATGAGGTCGAAGCCAGTGAGTATTTCCCTTTTAGGTAGCCGACAAGTATCTTGATGTGGGGCACAGACACATTAAACCATTGGCACTGAAACTGTTTAACAATCTGCCATTCGAGGCACCAGAACACTCCAGGCATTCACACCAACTGATGCAATAGCAGGCAGCAGAGCCCCTAAGGCTCTATGAGCAGATGCCAGAGCTCCTTAAAGACAAGCACCAGGATACAGTGAGCTATTTACAGTTACCAATGGTGTGTTACTTTACCCAGCAGGGTTTACCCCACAGTCTTTAATCCTCCGGTAAGTGCAACACAGGCGAGGACATTTAATGTTCTAGCCTTTTGCACACCTCCTTTACCTCACGGAACTTTAATATGCAGATATATAGATATATATCGCTGCTCACCACCGCGACGACAGCACCCAGGGCGAGTGGAGCGGCGGCGGTGACTTCAGTGCCTAATATATATATATCTTAACAAAAAACTGGAGCACTCACGGGTGTTGTAAGAAATTTTATAAAACATTTATAAAATAGCAGTTTCTCCTCCACGACCCGTTTCAGCGTAATCGCCCTTATCAAGTGCTGGAACTGCTTTGATTAAACACAGAGTCTGGTTGGCTTAAAAATGGTGTAATCACTCCTACCATTGGAGCATTCCTAGCCAATAGGAGGTCTGAAAATGTCAAAATCGAGAGTTAATGCGGCTTCAATACCGGCCGTGTACCTTGATTACCCCAATGATATTCATATTGCGCCCAAATGCAAAACATCAGAAATCCTTCCCCGATGGAAATTACAAGGGGGTCACGGTACATTGCACTCATCTCCTTTAGATGTTGAAACAGTCCCTCCAAGTGCAGCGTTCAACTCAAGCTGTCACTTCTTCCCTATACGGGGATCGCCAGCTCTCTGTGAACCTGACCCCTCACCACAGCCGCAGGATTGTTAGCCGGAACACACCAGCAGGTGTCCGTTCCAGAACTGCAACACCACAAGTTTGTATAACTCACGCCCTTTGTTGGCGACCGGAAAATCCCTCAGCAGCGGTTCAGGAGCTTGTAAGTTACCTTCATTTCGTTCTCCCACCAAAAGCTCCAAACTCAGGACGGGTGCTGTAGTCCACTGCGAGGACGGGAACTCGCTTGCTCAACAGCAACCTTAACAAAAAACTGGAGCACTCACGGGGTCTTGTAAGAAATTTTATAAAACATTTATAAAATAGCAGTTATCTCCTCCATGACGCGTTTCGGCGTAATCGCCTTTATCAAGTGCTGGAACTGCCATATATATAATATATATATTAATTACCTACTGGCAGTCACCAGTAGGTAGTTATAGGTAGGACTTAGTTTCCATAAGAAGAGCATTTTTTGATTTGCCAATAACTTTGGCGCCGTTTGACGAATCTTCGTGGAACTTTCCAAACTATCGGTGCACTCACTTCAGCTGCTGTCTTGAAAATTTCGGGGTGATTCGTCAAGCGGGGGCCGAGAAAAAGGAGGGTCCCAAAATGTTAATTTCCATAGGAAAGTTTAGACACGGCTACAGCCCAAACTGCTGAACGGAATTACACCAAATTTGGCAGAAAGGTAGCTCT
>CAWUFW010011386.1:517500-535000 GCA_963921515.1 Calotriton arnoldi
CAGTTCAGACATGGCCATATGCAAATCAGTCTGACCCTGTGCCTCATGGGAACAGTCCAGCCCGAACTGCCAAGCCATGTCTTCCCTGGACCGGAAACAAGCATCCTGGGACCGGTTTCGGGTTCAAAACCCTCATCAGCCAGGCTATCTTGAATCCAGTGGCAAAGTGAGCAAGGGACCCACATCTGGGCATACCCTGCCAACTTAGGGCGAACAAAGCGATACCAAAGGGGATGATGGACGGAGCGTTAGAGCAAATCAAACACTCACCCCCAGTCAACTGATCTGGGTTTAATCCATCATCATTCTTTAGCTCACTCCTCCACCCCAGTTCAGACATGGCCATATGCAAATCAGTCTGACCCTGTGCCTCATGGGAACAGTCCAGCCCGAACTGCCAAGCCATGTCTTCCCTGGACCGGAAACAAGCATCCTGGGACCGGTTTCGGGTTCAAAACCCTCATCAGCCAGGCTATCTTGAATCCAGTGGCAAAGTGAGCAAGGGACCCACGTCTGGGCATACCCTGCCAACTTAGGGGCGAACAAAGCGATACCAAAGGGGATGATGGACGGAGCGTTAGAGCAAATCAAACACTCACCCCCAGTCAACTGATCTGGGTTTAATCCATCATCATTCTATAGCTCACTCCACCACCCCAGTTCAGACATGGCCATATGCAAATCAGTCTGACCCTGTGCCTCATGGGAACAGTCCAGCCCGAACTGCCAAGCCATGTCTTCCCTGGACCGGAAACAAGCATCCTGGGACCGGTTTCGGGTTCAAAACCCTCATCAGCCAGGCTATCATGAATCCAGTGGCAAAGTGAGCAAGGGACCCACGTCTGGGCATACCCTGCCAACTTAGGGCGAACAAAGCGATACCAAAGGGGATGATGGACGGAGCGTTAGAGCAAATCAAACACTCACCCCCAGTCAACTGATCTGGGTTTAATCCATCATCATTCTATAGCTCACTCCACCACCCCAGTTCAGACATGGCCATATGCAAATCAGTCTGACCCTGTGCCTCATGGGAGCAGTCCAGCCCGAACTGCCAAGCCATGTCTTCCCTGGACCGGAAACAAGCATCCTGGGACCGGTTTCGGGTTCAAAACCCTCATCAGCCAGGCTATCATGAATCCAGTGGCAAAGTGAGCAAGGGACCCACGTCTGGGCATACCCTGCCAACTTAGGGCGAACAAAGCGATACCAAAGGGGATGATGGACGGAGCGTTGGAGCAAATCAAGCACTCACCCCCAGTCAACTGATCTGGGTTTAATCCATCATCATTCTTTAGCTCACTCCACCACCCCAGTTCAGACATGGCCATATGCAAATCAGTCTGACCCTGTGCCTCATGGGAACAGTCCAGCCCGAACTGCCAAGCCATGTTCGGGCTGGACTGTTCCCATGAGGCACAGGGTCAGACTGATTTGCATATGGCCATGTCTGAACTGGGGTGGTGGAGTGAGCTAAAGAATGATGATGGATTAAACCCAGATCAGTTGACTGGGGGTGAGTGTTTGATTGGCTCAAACGTTCCGTCCATCATCCCCTTTTGTATCGCCATATTAGTGAATACAGCAAGCCTTGCAGAGCAGCGCATGCGCTGCCCAGGCTCGACCTAAAAAAGGGGTGTTTGGGGGTGTTATCCCCTAAACAGAAAAAAAATAAAGGTGAGTTTGAGAGGTAACTCCCCAAAAATATATAAAAGTAAGTGTGTGTGTGTGTATATAATATACATATCAGACTTTACAACATGCAATGCTGGGTAAAGGAATGTGATGTAAAGCCCTGCATGGTTTTACAACATGTAATGCACATGGGGTAAAGGCATGTGGGGGTAAAGACCCTCATTGTAACATCTGATGTTCATTACCCATTTTTCCAACCATCCCACAATTCAAACATAAGCTCATCTCTCATACACCTTTCCACCAACACCACCAATAATCATCATAGCACTGTCACTTATAGAAAAAGAAAAAGACATGACTGTTAAATTGGTCAGCACTCATTTCAAAAGTTTCATAAGTTCTTAGATTTTGCATGGGTCTTGCATCTCTTTTATATTATTTCAGTTTCTTCTCTCACATTACATTTTTTTATAGCTCTTCCTGTCCAGGTACAAATGTATGACAATACATCAGAAAATAAACTCTACACACTACACTTAAAACTTACACTTCCAGCTCATCCACCCACAACAACAACAACTAAACTTCCTACACATTTACATACAATCAGTGACATTTACCACAACCATGCATTGTAACACCATTACATTGAATGAATTGCATAGACGTGTTATATATTCACTGAGAAAAACAAAGGTTACAGGGAGGTTATAGTTGGATTCAGATTTCGCTCAGAAAACCATTGAAATTCAGCAGTTACAGTTACCTGAGCTAACTATAACTTACACCCCTGCAATGCAGTGCTTATGACCTCACGTATTACATCACTCATGACATGGTCAGTGACATCACTCATGACATTGTCCAGTGAATTAAAGTGTTTGGTAAATGTTTCTGAGGCTTAAAGATATATAGTAAGCTATTGCATAAGTTAAATTAATCTTGTTTCTAAATTTGTAATGAATAATACTGTTTCTAACATATGTCTTCTGAGTGGGTGTGTGACTGTATCAGTGTGTGAGTGGGTGTCTGAGTGCTGTATGTGTGTGAGTGGGCGAGGGAGTGAGTGGATGTATAGGTGAATAAGGGTGTGTGATAGCTGTAGGGGTGTGTGAGTGACTGTATCTGTGATTGTGATTGGCTGTATGGGCGAGTAAGTGGCTGCCTTAATGGATATATGGATGGGGAGTGTGTGAGTGGCTGTTCTGGTGACTGAGTTTCTGTGTGAGGGGCTCTATTGGTAGGTGAGTAGGTGTGTTAGTGGCTGTATGGGTACGTTAGTGACGGTTTGAATGGGTGAAGCGTTAAAACACCTTATTTCCATCTGGTCTCAAAAAAAATCGAGGTAGTTGATTCCTTCCCATACCTGGGGATCTTGTTTGATAACAAGCAATCCTGGAACAAACTAGTGGCAGCAAGGGCCCTGGGTATGGAAAGAGGAACCCAAGCCATAAAGGGTTTTGCCAAAAAATTAGGTGCCAGCCCTCTTAATATAATAAAAAACATATACCAAGCTAAAACTAAGACGGCGGCAACCTATGGGGCCGGAGTGTGGGGAATGGCCAAAATTGATCAACTGCAGATAGGGGAAGACACCTTTTTTAAGACCAGGGTCTCGTTACCACCTTCAGCATCTAATTACATCTTGCATCTCGAATTAGGCCTCCCATATCTGTCTGACTCTATCAGAATGGCACCCATCCTGTTGTGGCTCTCGATTTGGCGAAGGGCCACTGTCAACTTAACCCAACGTATAATTGGTGACTGCCTGGGGCTCGAGGGCCATAGCAGGATTGGCTAGCTCAGATATGTGGAGATGGAACTGAATGCAATAGGGCTGGGAGACCTCTATAGGGACCCAACAACCTGTATCAAGGTCTCTAAACAGAAATTAATTAACCTCTTTTTGCTGAAGGCCAACCGTGACCGCTGGGAAAAGAACAGGCATTCCCAGGCGCTTGCAGTCTATGATCAAATTCCACCAAGACCGGAGGAATGCTACTGTTACCTTTCTTCCGTTACAGTAGCCCAACACAGATTTATTCTGCTGCGCTTTCGCCTGAATCTAATTCCCTTGATGTTGGGGTTCCCAGAAAAGAGGTACAAGCATGCAGATCCAGGTCCCTGCCCCTGTGATATCCTTTCACCACAGTCTGACCTACATTTGGTTCTTTTCTGTAAGTTTTATTTTAACGAAAGGAAAAGGTTCCTCCTCCCAATTTTAAGGCGGAAGCATCTTTTACAATGCAGAGTGGCACTGCACTTTCTGAAAGCTCTTTCGAACCCCCATGTCTGTTATTTTGGAGCTTCCTTTTTATGGGCCTGTTGGAGGAATAGAAGGGCCAGGGGTCTGCTATCATGAATTATGAATCTTAATCTTCGCGAATTAAATTGTACAGATGATTTTTGTTTTAATAATGAATTTAAAAAGTTTAATAAGGTTTTAATGTTGTTTTATGTTTTTCTAGTTAATGAGTTTTAATGTGATTTAATTGATGAATTTGTACTTTTATGATCTATCTGTACATAGATCGAATAAAGATTTAAATTGAATTGGTGTATGGGTAAGTGTGTGTGTGTGAGTGGCTGTTTTGCACAGTAAGTGTATGACTGGCAGTATAGGTGAGTGGGTGTTTGTGTGACTGCTTGTATGTATGTGTGAATGGGTATGTAAGTGGTTAACAGGATTAGTGAATGGATGTGTGAGTAGCTGTATGGGTAAGTGAGTGGCTGTGTGAGTAGCTGTATGGGTGAGTAAGTGCTAGTGTGAGTGGCTGTGTGGGGGAGTGAGTGGGTGTGTAAGTGGCTGTATGGGTGGATCATTTAGCTGTGTTAGTGACTGTATGAGTGAGTGTGTGTGTATCATTGAATGGGATTGTAAATGGATATATGTGTGGATGTATGCGAGGTTGTATGGGGGTGTGAGTGGGTATATGAGTAGTTCTGAGGATGATGTCAACAGTAATGTCATCAGCATCAGTGATGTCATTTGAGATGTCATCAGTGATGTCACTGACCATGTCATGATTGATGTAATATGTGAGGTCATAAGCAGTGCATGGTGGTAGCGTAAGTTATAGTTAGCTCAGGTTTTGTACGAGGGAAATCTGAGACTAACTATAACGTCCCTGTGACCTTTGTTTTTTTCCAGTGAATTTGTGTTTTTTTTAACTAACCTTTGAGTGTGAATGTGCAAGTGGCTATGTGGGTCTGTGAGTGCCAGTGTGTGTGTTTATGAGTGCCTGTGTGGGTCTGTGAGTGCCTATGTGAATGCCTGAGTGCGTGTGTGAGTTACCTGTGTGGGGCTGTAAGTGAGTGGGTGTGTGAGGTGCGCTATGGATTTGGGCCATTTGTAAACTTACGGTATTTAAAAGGGAGAACCATGGACTCTGCTCTCATCAGGAGATGACAAGAAAGAAACCACTCACCACAGTCACTACACATCAGATTGTGCTCCAATAGATTAATGATGAATTCACCTCCATTAAGGATTTCATATTATTTTTCATTGTGGAAGATGAGAGCAAACACACTTGCTTTGCTTTCCCCAAGCCCAAGAAGTTAGGATCGTTTGTGCTTTACTGAAGTGGAGCTTCCACTGGGGCACCTGCTATATTTATATTTGTAAGTGCTTCCAGTTGAGGTTTAATTTCTGTGAAATAAGTGCCTAAATCAAACTTCATTTTTTCCAAGAAGAGTCCCCAGTTTTGCTGAAAACGTCTACCCAACTGGAATATTTTCATTTGGTTAATTAGTAATTGCTACCTTGTTTGGTAAATGTCCTGTGCATATTATACACTACAGCTGCGTAAAGAACCACAAGGTTTGCATTTAATTTTGGCAATGTGATTGTTCCTCGAGCGTCTTGATCCACAAATCTGTGATAACGTGAATCCTCGTCAAGAGAAGATGACAAGACTACAAAGTGTAAAATTAAGTGCTTATTTGTTTGGTGGAGATGTCCTTGTATTCCTCTGCATCAATAATGCATCACCAAAATCGGCATGAAATGCTCTTGTAGGCCTTTTGTTAAGCTGTCCATCGACATGGAAAAAGGCTGGAAGACCTTTACATACTACTAAGGAAAACGGGGTGTGGCCAACAGGGCGGAGCTTGCAGATGATTTTGGGCATTTGCATGTTCAGGGTAATTAAAGGGGAGAATCATCGATTCTGCTCTCACCAAGCGACGCCGAAAAAGAAATCACTCGTCACAGTCACCCTAGTTCAGATTGTGCTCCAATAGATCAATGATGGTGTCACCTCCATTAATGATTTCAGATAGTTGTTCAACGTCGAATATGTATGAGAGGAAACACACTTGCATTGCCTTCACCAGTGTACAATAAGTTAGGATCTTTTGTGCTTTATAGACGTGGAGCTTCAGCTGGGGATATATATATATATATCTATATATATATATCTATATATATATCTCCATATCCATCCTGAGGTTTCATTTCTTTGAAATTTCCCCGGCCCAGGACTCCCATCCCCCTAGGGCCTGGCCAAAATTCAATAGTGGAGGAGAACCGTGTGGCCCCCCTCCACAGGCCGATCTCGGCTCCAAGGACTCCATCCCCTGGGGACCTGTCGAAATTCTGTGGGGGCCGCATGGCCACCCTCCTTGGCCAATTTTGGTCCTTGGGATCCCATCACTTATGACCTGGCCTCGTCTACCTGGGTTCCCTGGCCCTACCCAGGGCACCCAGTGTGTATCGTTAGAGACCGCAGGGGAGACTCAAGGCCCCCGCTGTCCCAGCCGGCACCCCGGCTCCTGTGGGAACCGGCATTGCTCCCACATGCTGGGAACTGCTAGAAATGCAGTTCCCTGTGTGTGGGAGCAATCGTTTCATCTGTATCCCTGCCCACATGACAGCGGGCAGGAAAACGTAAAAGGAGTAGTAGTTTGACAGCTCCCGCTTGCTGACAGCGGAGTTAGTGTTTGCTTTTGCTTGACGGCAGCTGTCACAGCTCCTGCCAAGCGAAAGCAAACAACTATCTTCCAAGGGTGGGCAAATCAGGAGATAGCAGGAGCCGATCCCCAGGGCCATTAATGACTCCAGAAAGGGGATGGGGCGTGAGGCCCCCCTTCTTTACAATGCACAGGCTGGCCCCGGGGAGGTGGTGGTCTCTGGGGCCGTATGTGGCCCGGGAGGGGGGTCGCGCATCACCCTCCCAGTGTTTGTCTCCAGGGGTTTGCACAGCCCTGAGGAGGGGGGTTTGCACAGCTCCCCTCCGCTTAAAAAATTAAAGCCTTGGCAAGGTGGTGGTGCCCGGTGCTCAAAGAGCCCAAAGGAGGGGGTCTGTGCGGCTCTCTTAAATATTTAAATGAAGCGCCAGGGAAGTAGCGGCCACGGGGTCTAAAGAAAAAGAGCACTAGGAGGGGGGCTCCGAGCACCCCCTGCTTTTTTTTGTTGTAATAACTGTCATGTCCCCGGGACCTGGCCCACCCGGGGGCTATTACTGTTGACAAGCACAGAAGGCTGCACTTATTTTTTTTATTTAATTTTTTGCTGCAGATTTGGGACTCTGTCACGATTTCGCGGCAAAACATAAAAAGAAAATGCTTTTTGGCCCTGGCAGGGTCTCTAGGGGACCCCAGTAACAGAGCTAGGGGTCAGGGCATTCCTACCCTGCCCCCTTTTCTTTATTTTTAACCTTTTTTGTAGGGACACAGCTGAGGCTAAGTCCCAAGATGGCTGCCAGCACTTCTTGGTTTAAGTGTTGGAAGCCAATCAGATCTCTGCACAAGACCGGGAGGATTCGCAGAGGGGTTGCCTCCCTAGATATAACAAATTTGTTTTTCGTATAATATCTAAAAAACTACTGAACGGATTTACACCAAATCACAAAAGGTCGCTTTCTGAACCAAGAGCTACCTTTCTGCCAGATTTGGTGTACTTTCGTTCAGCGGTTCGGGCTGTAGGCGTGTCTAAAATTCCTATGGGAATTTACATGGGAAATGCACTTTTTTTGATTTCCCCCCCTTTTTTCTTGGCCCCCACTTGATGGATCACCCCGAAACTTTCCATGCACAAATAAAATGACCGGCACACTTTTTGGGGAAAAAAGTTCATAAGGATTCGTCAAGTGGCACCAGAGATATAGGCAAGTCAAAAACACTTTTCCTATGGAAACTAGGTCCTAACTATAACTACCTACTGCTGACAGCCAGTAGGTAAAATATATATATGTATATAAATTTGTTTAAAAAAATTGGGAGGGAGGGCTGTGTGAGGCCCCCTTTCCTAATAAATGAAAAAAATTGAAAACTGAGGCGGCCCGAGCAAGTCGCCAGAGGCCATGCCCCCTTTCACCACCACTCTGCAAACGTTCTCCTGGTGCACTACTAGTTAGGAATGATGCCCCCTTGGCTCCTGAGTGTACTTGGGGGCAAACTACCCCGCCTGTTACCTCCAGTAAGTCTCAAACAGCGGGATTGCTGAGAGGTCATCGAAGCCATGCCTCCTTTTTCCACCACTCTGCAAACGCGCCTCCTGGCGCGCTACTGGTTTGGGGATGAAGTCCCCTTGGATGCTGAGGATCCTTGGGGGTCAACAAGCTCTCCTGTTACCTCCAGTAAGTCCCACACAGCGGGATTGCTGTGAGCTGGTCAGAGGTCCCGCCCCCTTTCTCCACCACTCTGCAAACGCGACTACTAGTTAAATAACCATAGAAATCCACTTAAAAAACCAAAGGTTACAGGGACATTATAGTTAGGAAATAGAATTAAGAAAACCTTAGAAATTCACTGAAAAAACAAAGGTTACAGAGATGTTATAGATAGGTTCAGATTTCACTCGTACAAAACCATAGAAATTCAGCAGTTCTAGTTACCTGAGCTAACTATAACGTATGCCCCAGCAATGCACTGCTTTTATGACCTCGCGTATTACATCACTAGTGTCATGATGTATGCCTTTTCTAAGGGTCTCATTAATAAGGTTAAATTGTTTTCTTAAGCCTTAACACTAACTATAGGCATGAATGGGCTAAAGAATGGGTACTCACTAACATTTCCTCAGGGGCCAAACTGCACAATCTGGGGTATCACTGGGGGCTGTGCAGATGACTGTGGGGGCGGGGCTAAGTTGGGCTGGACATGGCATGGTAGGGAGTTTGGTGGACAAATTCTACCACTTGGAGTAGAATCATGCATGGCATTTACAAAGTACTTATTCAAATAAACTGAATGTGTGACACTGTGAGTGACACTTTGTTGTGATTAAACCCAAGCAAAGAACTCCATGTAAAGGGATTCATTTCTGAAATTACCCTTTGTTGAGCAATGAGAAGCTTCAAAAAGGCCTTGCATCTCCTGCACACCTCCTGAAATGGAATTCACCAACCTACTTCTGGTGCATCTTCTTCCCTCAGGGCACCAGTGTTGGAATGACCTGTCTGTGCAAAGTTAGTACTGATCAGAGCCACCCTCACTGTGCATATTCTGCGCTCTTCAGTTGACCTTAGTATTACTGCAAGGCAGGGTCTTCATTTCCATAATTCTGCACTTCCAGGGCCCATCCGCACTAGACTTCTGCAAATGAAATCTCCCAGTCTATTCAAGTCACCATGATGTTTTAGTTTTTGCAGCTGTCCGCCGCCACCTGCATCCCAAACCCCACTGGTGTCAAAAGAGGAAGAAGTAGAAAACATTCTGGGTACCGCTGTTACTGTTGCTTGTGCACAATGTCTGACGCAAGACCTTCTGTGTATGCGATAGGGCTGGCAAATAGATTACAAGCAGGTCTATTTTCGCAGCACAATCCACACAGGGGGCTATCTGCGGGAAGACTGAGGATGCTAGTTACATTTTCTGAGTAACCATGTGAAGAGACGAAGACTGACCAGAGTCCAGAGGCACTTGCATTTCACTGAATTTTAACAAAATAAAGTAAACAAACGAGCCAGGCTAAAACTGAGATCCCCATAGCAAACCAGTCACATTTAGACCTGGGCCTGACTGACACAATCTAACAAGCTGCTAACTAAAGCCCTGCCACTACGCTTTGAGCTGCTGCACTGCACCATGTACTTTATAATGTGACATAGCATTTTAGTGCGGTGCCAGGTCTTGAGTCCCTTCCTTAGTAACATTGGGCTTAGTTATAGGTATGTGTACTTAATGGCAAGCCACAAGAGATGCCCATTCGCACAGCAGCATAAATGCCTAGATGGATAAAACAGCACTGTCAAACTCACCTGCCACAAAACCTGTAGCTCCCCATATGTACATATTCAAGGACCACATGTGCTCATGCTTTGGAATGGGGCATTCAAGTATGTGGTCAATCTAAAATGTATGGTTGAGCATGTGATGTGTTAATATTGTAAAAAACACACCTAAATGTTTTAGGAAAGATGTCCTATAGTTAAGCACCTTGTTAAGGAAACCACTTTGCTGAACTAGAAATCCTGCATTCCTTTGCAGTGCTGTCAAGATCCTCACCAATCCATCACTGAGCCACAGGCCAGAAATGTTCCTAACTTGCAGTGTAGCACAGGCCGTGTTAATGCTGCAGCTCTACTGCAGGCTATCTACAGGCACTGCGAGATTAGGAAACAAACTGGCATAACAAACGAGTATTAAAACACATGCCTCCAATGCAGTGCATGACAAAACGCACAGTAACAGGAATAAACAAGCATTGGCATAGCCAATAGGTCTCGCCTTTGGGACCTTATAAGTGTTTAGCCAGAGATATTGGCAATGTTTTTAAGGTATGTTGTAGAGCAATGTAGCTGCTGTGTTTAGTACTGTAAAGTTTGTGTGCAAGTTGTGCTTAGTGTAGTGACGTAAGGGCACTGGCATGGTGTGGAATGTAGTGGTGAGTTGTGATATGATGTGTGTTGGTGGGATGTATGTGTGTATATATCATAACAGACTTTGAGATTACAATGCTGAGTACCTCACATATTTCTTTATTTAATGATATACCTTTAGAAATGAAACCTACTGAGAAAATAAAATAAAAATTATTGTGATTTGTCAGGCTGGACACGAGATAGCAAGGAATACACATTAAAAGGCAGTAGGGCACCCTATAAGGTACTGTACATCTCAGGGCCCCATCTTTCCCCCCAAATGTTGTATTATTATTTGAGCATTTGTGTTGCGCACTGCAAATATTTCTGTTATCCGTAGTGATTTTTTAGCATGGTAACTCATATGAATGTGTTCGCTCTGCAAGCAGGCTATAACATTATACATAGGCTGTCCGGTTTTAGGTTTAAACCTATAATAACTGATAAACCCCACTGAAAGAGAAATAGCCCTCACCAGTGAAAACATATAAACACTGAAAAAACACCTGCACAACTACAAACTAAATGCCATTCAAAGAAAGGAAAAAGAGAGTGAAAGTGTCATTTTTTTTCTTCCTGAAGGGGGCAATACAATGTAACTTTGTTATACAAGGTAGCAGTAAGAACGTCTGGGCTAACATTATTCTGCTTGAGTTTTGTTGTTTAGGGATGCCACTAAAATATTGTTTCTTCTTCCTTTTGTTTTTTTTCAGTTTTGTGGTCTTTGGTCTAAAGATCTATAAGAAAAACCTAATTTCCCTTGGAAGAAACGACACGCAGAGGAATCTCATTCATTCAAAATTGCACTCAAAATCAATCATAACCCACACGGGGCTTAAAACTTATACAAGGTTTTTTTAACAAACCCAAAATCCGATGTAGCGTTATCACAGTTTTATTACATGTAATTCATAAAAAGACAAATAAATTTCTAATAAAAAAATATACATAAAAATATTCATTTGGTACATACAAAACAATTTCATTTCTAAAAATTACCAAATTGCCTATGATAAAAGTATCCCCATGAAACACTCTATTAGTGAAAGAAAAAACCCAAAAAGGCACAATGATTTACACTGTTGCTAAAAATGATCCAACACTATATTTTTATCATAGGCAATTTGGTAATTTTTAGAAATGAAATTTCCAAGGGAAATTAGGTTTTTCTTATAGATATTGAGTGCTCTGTTCCCTTGGACTGTAGTGCCACCTCTCTGGTTTTTCACTTTGGTCTAAAGATGCAGGGTTTAGAAGCATGTTTTAGGTCTTGTTTAATTATTTTATAAACTGTAGAGAATCAGGAAATATCAAAATCATATTTGATGTTTTGGCTGCGTTTGATTCTTTCACTGATAGGTAAAATGGCTGGTTTCATAAGAATCTTTCCTAATATGTGTCATCACATTTACCCACAGAGAATGGGTATAAACCCTTAATACATCACCCCCCAGTGAGTCAGAACTGATAGTAGGCGAATTGCCAACACCTCAGGCTTTAAACATTCAATGCAAGGTATAGTGACAAGTATATGTGAAAAGAGCGCCATCACCAAGCATCTGGGATAGTGGTTAAAACATGACACCAGACGTTTGGAAAACATGGAACGCAGTGTTACTTGGAATGCTCTGCAAAAAAGGTTCTTTCCAAGTTCAACAAAGATTGGAGTTATAATGTTTGTATTTGCAGTGATTCAGCTACGTATATGAAAAAGTTGTGTGATGACCTGTCAAAATTGATACCTGAGCTGAAGTGCTTCACTGTAAGAGATCCTTGCCACTTGTTAGATGGTATGCTGAAAGCATCTTTACAATCTTCAGAGTTAATGAGGAATGTTATTGACTTTTTAGTCCATACTGGTGCACTGTTTTCTTATGCACAGGAACTAAAACGCAAATATTTATTGTTTCGTGCTTTGTGTGGCATCAAAGAAAGAGTCATCCCAATTGCGTCCCTTAGCCGATGGTTCTCAGTCCAAGGGGCTATGAATGCTATATTATCCATGTGGCAACCAGTTACAGAATTGTTGCTGAGTGATGATGCCAAAGGCAAGAAATGTGAGGATCTTTGGTCACATATTGATAGTGATGTGAAAAAAAGTATACTCTACTGCATTCTTAGATTTTACAGGAAAACATAACTGCTGTAGTGGACATAATAAAGTCTGAAAACACCCTTGTCTGCCAAGTGTTCAGCATAATTGGTGTAGATGTGAAACATCTCCTTGAGAGTAGGCTGGGCGACACCTTTAGTGACTTTGGCACTGCAACATGTTCCATGTTAGAGTACTTGCCACTTGGTAGGCAAAGCAATGATGAAGAGCAATTCAGGAACTTTTATTTTACAATGTATGTGAAATGGCTTGCAATGACGCAAATGTCCCTTCACCACCAATGGCATTTGAAGTCAATGAAACCTCACTGTGGTACTCTGTTTTAGATCCCTTCCGTAAAGGGAAATTTCTTCCGTAGTTTCAAAAGTGCTGCTTCATTTTTGACTGCTTCAATAACTCTGAGGGCATAAGCGCCCAGATAAGCGCAAATGTTGCAGAACCTGCCCTGAGAATCGCAATCTTCAAGTGAACCAGTATTGGCATGGAAAGCTATGTCAGTGGCCAGAGTTAACAAATTGTGCACTGGCTGTTTTGGCGTTGCACATCTCAAGTGCCAATGTTGAGAGGGCCTTTTCATAGAAGTTTACATGGGAAGGAAAGAGCGAGCGCACATGACCAAAGACTCACTGAAGAAGTATTGTATGGTGTACTACAATACGTTTAATTTGCAAAAATCTATTTGGACCTCATTTACACTATACTTACACTGTCTATATACCATGCGCTATTAGTGCAGAAAGCAAGCAATAATAGAAGCAAAATGTTCCATAAACACCGTAAAAAGACTGTTTCTGTAGTTGTTAATGGCGTGAAAATGTGTAACCAATGATAACCACTGTTTTTTTTAAGGTATTGAAATCACTTGAAAACACTGAAAAAACCCCACCAGAATTTACCAAAAATAGAAACTGAAAACAGGAAAGCCTAATTATACAACAAAAAATTGAAATTCATAAATTACGTTTTTTAATTAAATCTCATAACTAATTTGGAAAAAACATTAATACTCAAGAACACATACAATGATTCCATTCAATGCATTTTCATTGAAGAGCTGAGGTATTTTTATTGTGCTACGATTATTTAAGCTCCTTAACAGATATGTTTCAATAACTTTGTGATGTTTTCCTTTAGAATATTTTGCAGTGGCCATAGTCATGACTTAAAATGTCCCACAGGGCCACGCATAAGCCCGCTCCCTAGCCAGATCCTGAAGACCTAAGAACCTAGAGAAGGCACTCGTCCACAGGTGCATAGTGTGTCATGGTATACACACCGGTAATGCTCCGGAAGTGGAAGCGTAGTGTCCATGCTATACACACCGGTAATGCTCCGGAAGTGGACGCGTAGTGTGCCATGGTATACACACCGGTAATACTCAGGAAGTAAAAGCCTATTGTACCATGGTATACACCGGTATTGCTCCGGAATTGGAAGCATAGTGTCCATGGTATACACACCAGTAATGCTCCGGAAGTGAGGCAATTTTAGTAATCGGAAGTGGAAGCGTAGTGTGCTATGGTAAACACACTGGTAATGCTCCAAAAGTAGAAGCGTAGTGTGCCATGGTATACACACGGGTAATGCTCCGGAAGTGGAAGCGTAGTGTGCTATGGTATACACACGGGTAATGCTCCAGAAGTTAAAGCCTAGTGTGCCATGGTATACACAGTGGTAATGCTCCGGAAGTGGAAGCGTAGTGTCCATGGTATACATCCCGGTAATGCTCCGGAAGTGGAAGCGTAGTGTGCCATGGTATACACACCGGTAATGCTCCGGAAGTGGAAGCGTCGTGTCCATGGTATGCACATGGGTAATGCTCTGGCAGTAAAAGCCTAGTGTGCCATGGTATACGCACCGGTAATGCTCTAGAAGTGGAAGCATAGTGTGCCATGTTATACACACCGGTAATACTCCGGAGGTAAAAGCCTAGTGTACCATGGTATACACCGGTAATGCTCCGGAATTGGAAGCATAGTGTCCATGGTATACACACCAGTAATGCTCCGGAAGTGGAAGCGTAGTGTGCCATGGTATACACACCGATAATGCTCCGGAAGTAAATGCCTAGTGTGCCATGGTATACACCGGTAATGCTCCGAAAGTGGAAGCGTAGTGTCCATGGTATACACACCGGTAATGCTCCGGAAGTGGAAGCGTAGTGTGCCATGGTATACACACCGGTAATACTCCGGAAGTAAAAGTCTATTGTACCATGGTATACACCGGTAATGCTCCGGAATTGGAAGCATAGTGTCCATGGTATACACACCGGTAATGCTCCGGAATTGAAAGCATAGTGTCCATGGTATACACACCGGTAATGCTCCAAAAGTAGAAGCGTAGTGTGCCATGGTATACACACCGGTAATGCTCCAGAAGTGGAAGCATAGTGTGCCATGGTATACACACCGGTAATGCTCCAGAAGTGGAAGCATAGTGTGCCATGGTATACACACAGGTAATACTCCGGAAGTAAAAGCCTAGTGTACCATGGTATCCACCGGTAATGCTCCGGAATTGGAAGCATAGTGTCCATGGTATACACACTGGTAATGCTCCGGAAGTGGAAGCATAATGTGCCATGGTATACACACGGGTAATGCTCCGGAAGTAAATGCCTAGTGTGCCATGGTATACACACCGGTAATGTTCCGGAAGTGGAAGCGTAGTGTCCATGGTATGCACACCGGTAATGCTCCGGAAGTGGAAGCGTAGTGTGCCATGGTATACACACTGGTAATACTCAGGAACTAAAAGCCTTGTGTACCATGGTATACACCGGTAATGCTCCGGAATAGGAAGCATAGTGTGCCATGGTAAACACACCGGTAATACTCCGGAAGTAAAAGTCTAGTGTGCCATGGTATAAACCGGTAATGCTCAGGAAGTGGAAGCGTAGTGTGCCATGGTAAACACACCGGTAATGCTCCAAAAGCTGAAGCGTAGTGTGCCATGGTATACATACCGGTAATGCTCCAGAAGTGGAAGTGTAGTGTGCCATGGTATACACACCGGTAGTGCTCCGGAAGTGGAAGCGTAGTGTGCCATGGTATACACACCGGTAATACTCAGGAAGTAAACGCCTATTGTACCATGGTATACATCGGTAATGCTCCGGAATTAGAAGCATAGTGTTCATGGTATACACTCCAGTAATCCTCCGGAACTGGAAGCGTAGTGTGCCATGGTATACACACCGGTAATGCTCCGGAAGTGGAAGCGTAGTGTCCATGGTATACACACCGGTAATGCTCCGGAAGTGGAAGCGTAGTATGCAATGGTACACACACCGGTAATACTCCGGAACTGGAAGCGTAGTGTGGAAGTGGAAGCGTACTGTCCATGGTATACACACCGGTAATGCTCCGGAAGTGGAAGCGTAGTGTGCCATGGTATACACATCGGTAATACTCAGGAAGTAAAAGCCTATTGTACCATGGCATACACCGGTAATGCTCCGGAATTGGAAGCATAGTGTCCATGGTATACACACCGGTAATACTCCGGAACTGGAAGCGTAGTATGCAATGGTACACACACCGGTAATACTCCGGAACTGGAAGCGTAGTGTGGAAGTGGAAGCGTACTGTCCATGGTATACACACCGGTAATGCTCCGGAAGTGGAAGCGTAGTGTGCCATGGTATACACATCGGTAATACTCAGGAAGTAAAAGCCTATTGTACCATGGCATACACCGGTAATGCTCCGGAATTGGAAGCATAGTGTCCATGGTATACACACCGGTAATGCTCCGGAACTGGAAGCGTAGTGTGCCATGGTAAACACACCAGTAATGCTCCGGAAGTGAGGCATTTTTAGTAATCGGAAGTGGAAGCGTAGTGTGCTATGGTAAACACACCGGTAATGTTCCAAAAGTAGAAGTGTAGTGTGCCATGGTATACACTGGTAATGCTCCGGAATTGGAAGCATAGTGTCCATGGTATACACACCGGTAATGCTCCGGAAGTGGAAGCGTAGTATGCCATGGTATACACACCGGTAATGCTCCGGAACTGGAAGCTTAGTGTGCCATGGTAAACACACCGGTAATGCTCTGGAAGTGGAGCATTTCCAGTAATCGGTAGTGGAAGCGTAGTGTGCTATGGTATGCACACCGGTAATGCTTCAGAAGCATAGTGTACCATGGTAAACACACCGGTAATGCTCCAAAAGTGGAAGCGTAGGTTGCCATGATATACACTCCGGTAATGCTCCGGAAGTGGAAGCCTAGTGTGCCATGGTTTACACACAGGTAATGCTCCGGAAGTGGAAGCGTAGTGTGCCATGGTATACACACGGGTAATGCTCCAGAAGTAAAAGCCTAGTGTGCCATGGTATACACACTGGTAATGCTCCGGAAGTGGAAGCGTAGTGTGCCATGGTATACATACCGGTAATGCTCCGGAAGTGGAAGCGTCGTGTCCATGGTATACCGATGGGTAATGCTCCGGCAGTAAAAGCCTAGTGTGCCATGGTATATGCACCGGTAATGCTCCGGAAGTGGAAGCCTAGTGTGCCATGGTATACACACGGGTAATGCTCCGGAAGTGGAAGCGTAGTGTGCCATGGTAAACACACCGGTAATGCTCCAAAAGTAGAAGCTTAGTGTGCCATGGTATACACACTGGTAATGTTCCTGAAGTGGATGCGTAGTGTCCATGGTATGCACACTGGTAATGCTCCGGAAGTGGAAGCGTAGTGTGCCATGGTATACACACGGGTAATGCTCCAGAAGTAAAAGCCTAGTGTGCCATGGTATACATACTGTTAATGCTCCGGAAGTGGAAGCGTAGTGTGCCATAGTATACACACCGGTAATGCTCCGGAAGTGGAAGCGTTGTGTCCATGGTATACACATGGGTAATGCTCCAGCAGTAAAAGCCTAGTGTACCATGGTATACATACTGGTAATGCTCCGGAAGTGGAAGCGTAGTGTG
>CAWUFW010011386.1:540000-612500 GCA_963921515.1 Calotriton arnoldi
TAGTTTTCTGTGCTTCAGCAAGGAGATAAGGAGCGCCTCTCTCATCGAGGGTGGAAGGACACCGCTCGCCTGGGCCTCTTCATACACGAGTTTCAGAATGGGGGCTATCTGATCAATATATGCTTTATAGAAATGTATAGGTAGCCCGTCTAATCCTGGAGCCTTGCCAGACTTCATGTGCATGATGGCTTCGCGTATCTCATTTAGTTCGAATGGAGCGTCTAGGAATTCTCTCTGCCAGTTCCCCAGCCAACCCAAGGCCACATCCTCCAAATAACCTGCTAGATTAAGTGAATCTCGCCTGCTAGTGGAATAAAGCGCCGAATAGTGAGTGGTAAACGCATCTAATATATCAGCAGTGTCTCTGTGTATTGCGCCGTCAGGGCTTGTAATTTCTAATACTTAATTAGAGAATTGGGGTTTGCGTATTGTTTCCGCTAGAGCTCTGCCCGGGCGTTCTCCTTCCCCATATTTGCGGGCCACCCAGTATTTACCTCTAAATCGGGTCTCATGCTCAGCTGTTTGTGTATTCTGAGATTTTTTCCCGGAATTCCCGTTGGGCCTCACCATCTGCGCCCTCAGAGAGCAGTGTCTTCAGTCTCCTAAGCTCACCTTCCAGCTTCTTCAAGGTGCCTTGGATGTCGCGCAGAACTCCTGAACTTTTCGAGATACAAAATCCACGGATTGTGACCTTGAAGGCCTCCCAAACCATCACAGCTTCATCCACGGACCCTACATTTCTCTGGAAAAAATCAGCGATTTCCTGCCCTAATTCACTACGAAATGCTGTGTCAAGTAGCATGAGAGGTGAGAGTCTCCAGGTGCTACGTGGAGCATCGTACCCCGGCGGGGTCAGCATCACCCTGACAGGCGAGTGGTCCGAATATGTTTTAGCCAGATGCATGACTGCAACTATCGATGGGCCCAGGCCGCAAGATACTAAACAGTAATCTAATCTAGGCTAAGATGCATGCATAGCTGTATAATGTGTGCCTTCAGTTTTTTGTGGGTGGACATGATGCCAGGTGTCTAGTAGTCCGTTGTCAGACACAATGTCTTGAAGCAATTTGTGTGACCGAGTGTAGTGATGCGGTGCCGGGTTGGATCTATCCATGGTTGGATTGAGAGTGGTATTAAAATCTTCCCCCCATATTATGTGAGTGGAGCCTGTCTCTAGGATTTTATCCCAGAGCAGGGCGAAAAAATCAGGAGTATCTACATTGGGTCCATAACAAAATATCAGCGTGACCGATTATGTGCCCAGCCTTCCCCAAACAATGCAGTATCGCCCATGTGAATCCTGTGTCACGCCTGCCAGGGCAAATGGAGTGCGTTTTTTTTTTTTATAAGTATGGCTGTCCCTCTAGAGCAGAGTTCTTCAATCTGCAGGTGGGCGCGACACCATCTCAGGGGGGCGCGCACTGCACTGTAAAATCCTACCTTTGTTTATCTTGTACTGTGCTACGATCGCAAGTCGTCACCCATTTCAAATGGGGATTTTTGATAGGAGACCTCCGGAGCAGCAGCAGCTAATCAGCAGGTAGGAAAGTCACCACTGACGTTCCACCAATGATGGGACAGCAGCAGAGATTGCAGGAAGTGCCGCGAAATTTGCGTGCATAAAGTTCCTGCATTCCACTGCTTGCTGCCTTTTCTTCTTTGTTTCCTGTATTTTACCGTCGCCTGGATGTGAAGGACTTTGCTGAAATGAAATCTACAGCAGGTAAGAGGGCTTTTTCGAAGGGGGGTGGGGGGCGGGTTGGGGAGGAATTGGCCTGGGGTTCAGCAGTAACAGAGGGTTGGAGGGAGGGGGAGGGAGGGGAAATCGATGGGGCACGACGTGCTCATTCTTTTTTTAATTTCACGAGCTAACCGTCCTGGAGCAGTCTAATCATCTTCCAGATCTCATTACTTAGACTAGCAAAGTGACATAGTAAAACTTCAAAACACGGGGGCACAACCAAAGCAATCACGGCACTGAATGTACACCCATAAGTAATTTTAAACACCAGATATGTGTAACTGATAATACAGTCCGGTATATTGCCTTTGCATAGTAATCTGCAATGAGACATGAGCTTTAGAGATCTTTTTCTGGAGAACATATAAAAACAGCAACAACTTATCACTGGCTGAGCACAGCAGAACAATTTGTGGACAGCATGCAGGAAAATGTTTACAAATCCATAATAAAAGACAATTGCAGGAGGTGCCTCTGTCGTTCTCTAAGCACCGCAAACCTTGATTCCAATAAAACTACCAAAGTCACAGAAGAAGAAATAGCCTTCCAGAACAGAACCCTTGCTCAAACTGCCCTAACAATCTCTTTTCCAATGAGCTGGTTAATTCCTACAGTTGAAATGCTTTAGCTGCCGTGGGAGGCAAGGAGTCTCCTCTGCTAAAAGCAAAAGCGAACAGACAGTCCACTGTGGACTATCTGTTCCTTTGCGTTCAGTTTCATAGCAGAGGAGACTCCTTGCCTCCCACTGCAGCTGAATCATTTCAGCCCTAGGAATTTAACCCCTCCTCTTCCCAGAAAAGAGACCACATTTCTTTTAAAATTACACAGGCAGGCACACAACGTCCACAGGGCTAAAATGGCTTCCAGTTGCCAAAAGAAAATGCCAGCCATGTGTGGGTTAAAGAGCCTGCAAATTGCTTGTCTTGACACTAAATACAGGTTATAAATAAAGAAGTATGTATTCATTTGTAATGTGACTTTTCTGTCTTTGTTCCCTTTAATTATCAGTCACGGATCATTCAGGCAGCCCTAGAACAAAATTAAAAGTGCTTTCAATTTATATTTGCTGTTCAAAGTACGCACAGATAAGTACTGAAAATACAGCTTTAGGTGACTGCTTATTTGTGTACCGTCTGGGACATCAAAATAATGAGCTGGCAACCCTAATCATAAAACTGGAAGTTTGTTGCAAGATCAGCACATTATTTATTTCCTCCACCCTCAATCCCTGGTTAATGCCATAATAGCAATAGTTTAACATATCTGAAACCCTACGCCGCTATCAATAACATGCTGAGTTACCTCAAGTGTCTGGGAATGCACCCCGCATTCAGACAACTCTCTCCTCATTCTCTCCCTTCAGTTTCATGCTCACCCTGCACTCACAGTGATCACAATTCACTCGCACTGATCAACATGCACTCACAGCATTCACCACCTCGACCTGCACTCACAGTGATCACTCTGCACTCAAACTGCACTTGCGCTGTTCACCCTGTACCTCACCCTGCAGTCACACGAGCACACTACTCAACCTGCACTCATGTGACACTTCACTCGCCTGTCCCCCTCACTGCTCAATCTGCAATCTCACTCAAATAAGCCCATCACTAACCATACATTCATTCGTCCCACTCTGCACCTACATCCGCACCCAAATTCATATGCTCACCTCACTCACCCTGCAGTCAATCCTCTCACCTCACTCTCACACTGATGCATCGCTCACTGTGCACTCACATGGGCACTCCTGCCACCCACACAGCGCAGAGGGATAATGTGCCTGCTACAAAGAGTGTGTACCATGCAGATCAAAGAACTGAGTGTGAGTAAACTATGAGTAGTGCTATAAAAAAATGAAATGTTTGTCAGAAAGGTGCTATAGAGAATGAGGTGCACTGTTGGTGAGTGGTAGTGAGGGAATTCATGGAGAAGGAGGAAATGGGGGAGGGGGTGCCAAAAATACTGTTGCACTGTGTACGACCAATGCTACAACCAGTGCTATGGCCAGCCCTGGCTGGGAGTGTTAGCCCCCCCCCCTCTGAAGTTCGGGTCTTGTTGCGCCCCTGTACACAAGTATGGGCATGTCGTGCCCCATCAAGTTTTTGTCCTAAAGTACAAAAGTACACATTTACATGCACTGCAATCCAGCCTTTCAGGGGGCCCTTGATAGAGACAGCTCTGTTTTTGCCCTGATGGCCTGGAATAATTCCTAAACAGATTCTTGTGAATACTGTTTTTTTCATTTCTTTTGAATGTGATTGATGTGGGAGAGTCTATTACTATTTGCAGAGAAATGTGTTTGTTTCATGCAACAACCATAAAAAGTTTTTTAGATCAAAACAGGCCCTCTCATATGAGAAATTGGAGGATTTCACAGATATTATTCACTGTAAAATTAGTGGATGTGGAGCACAGCCTGAGTATGGCAGTAGCAAAAATCCATCCACAGATTGACCGTCTCTGTGGCGAAAAATAGGCACACCTGTCACATTAATGTTGGTGGTGTTATTATCAATCTATGTCTTGTGTAAAATAAAGCATCCTAGTAAAAACAATTTGCGCACATTTTATCTTGGAAAATTGTTTTTGAGCTGTGTAAAAAGCCTCTGTCATTTAACCACACCCACTCACAAACCTGCAGTTTACTAAACACTCTTATTGTGTTGAACATTATTTGCCGGATATGGCCCGGGATATGAGGGTGGCGGTCGATTATGTAGTGTGCCAGATTCCAGAAATTTCTGTCAGGTGGTGGGGGGGCCCGACATCTAAAAAAATTCAGCTGGGGGGCTCAACCTACAAAAGTTTGAAGACCTCTGCTCTAGAGTATGAGGAGTAGGAGGAGAAAACCCTGTGATCTGCCCATTTACAAGCAAAGGTGCTATCTTGTCGGGGATTCAAGTGCGTTTCTTGAAGCAGTGCGACCTGGATCTGGTGTCGTGTCCAGGTATGCTAGTACCTGCCTACGTTTTCGGGGGTCCCCCAATCCTCTGACATTCCATGTAAGAATATGTAAGTTCTGGTTAGACTCTGAATTGGTCATGTAGGTAGTTGCCTTGTATTGTGCCCAGTGGAGTGTGGCCTACGCCCGCAGAGCTGGCATAGTACATGCGATAAAGGTGTCTTCCATGCCTCGTTTTGTGTTCTGCATCCTGTTTCATTAACAATCCCTTCCCCACCCCCACCCACTGTAGTATCCCAAACATGCCAGTAAGAACATTCCCTCCCCCGCCCACATTTCCCAACAGAACAAAAACATTCTGCATTTTCATCTGCAGCAAGGGGGATCGCCCTCGGGGGTTGGGGGGGACTCCTAGGTGCAGGCACGGTGACACCCTGCCCCAGAGTTGCCAGATGTTGGAGAGGTCCAACTTGTCATGGGCAGAGGTGCTCGGTACCAAGTGTCATGCAGACCCAAGAGGTCACTTATCTGGTTCTGATGTTCTGGCCGCCGCCAGTCTTCGAGGCTGCGCATCAAGGTTCTATGGTCTCAGCGTGATCTAAGAGGAGAATTTTGTGGCCAAGAGCGAGGGGAAAAAGCACAGCTCAGTCCCATGATTCCCACAGCAGCGGAAACAAAGTCCACTGTATTCTCCAACCGGTGAAGTCGATCTCGACGAAGGGTCCTGTGAAGAGCGGGAGTTGGTTTGACGTTTGGTGCGTTTCAAGAAGTTGTCGACCTGCTGCGGATTGGTGAAGAAATATCATTTGCCTTGATGTGTTACCCGCAGTCTAGCCGGGTACATGAGGGCATAATCAATTTGCGCCTGGCGAAGTTTTTGCTTTGCGGGCAGAAATTTCGGCGTTCCTCTTGGACGGTGGCTGTGAAGTCAGGATAAAGGGTGAATGCATTTCCCTCAAATGTGAGATGTCTCTTTCCGCGTGCTGTTTTTAGCGCCACATCGCCATCGCGATAATTAAGTAACCGCGCGATGATGGGGCGTGGTGTGCTGCCCGGTGGTGGTCTAGGGCCAAGAGAGCAGTGGGCTCTTTCCACTATCAATTGGGAGGAGAAGGATTCAGTGCCCATCGTTTCGCGTAGCAGCTTCTCAATGAACTCCTCCATCCGGCCGGTGTTGGTGCTCTCCGGTATGCCAAGAACGCGGATGTTGTTTCTTCTACTGCACGCTTCAAGATCTTCATTTTTGGCGGCGATAACTTTGAGTAATTTGTCCATCTGCGCCATTTGCTTCTGCATGTGTGAGGTGGTGTCCTCTGCATCGGAGATGCGGCGTTCAGTCTCCTTTATGCGTTCATCATGGCCGTCCAGCTTATGGACGATAGCGTCCATCCGATTGTTCATGGTGTCCATTTTCCCTTCTATGGATGCAAGGCTTTGCCTCATAGCGAGGAGAAGTGTCTTCATGTCCTCATCCTGCGACGGCGCCGTCCCTTGTGTGCGTTCCTCACTGGCGTTATCGGGATCATCATGTTGTGCGCGGCCACTTTTTTTAGTTTCAATCGTCAGCCGGGTTTGTTTAGCGTCTGACTTTCCCATTCTGCGTGTCCCCGCTCCTTTCGGCAGCAACGGCGCCCAAGCCTGTAGTAAGCCGCCACTGTGCGCGGCAAATAATCGGTGAATACCCCCTCCCTGAGAATGTAGATGAGTCTTTAAAGCCAATGGTCTTGTTACTGGCGATGCTGCCAATCAATTTCCCCCAGCAGGTTATTCGTTGCCAAAGAGGTGAGCGCGGTGCGTAGGCCGCCATTACTGCGCGCCAGTGTTGGTCGTTTAACCCTATATGCGTTCAGACATAGGCGAATTCAGGGAGATGTATGCTGTGCCAGGCAGTAGGGAACTTGTCCCGGGAGGAGGAGATGTGCTGTAGAGTTTGGGCGGTCTTGGGTCTATGTCCTGAAGGGAAGTCCCGCGCGCGCTCCCCGGTCCGTGGCAGCCGGCTTGCCCAAGGACATCCCAGGCGGGCCTTCCGAGTACCAGCGGAGGACCCGGAGATCTTCTGATCAGCCCAGTTCGGCACGCGGGGTGCGCGATGCCGCTCTGTCCCAATGAGCGTGGCGGTTCGCTGGGGGCCGCAGGACAGGATTCCAGCAAGGCAATCACATCGGGCTGATTTCTGGAGCCAGGGGTAAGTGGCCAGCCAGGCCTCGTGGGAGTCGGGGAGGCCGTATATGCGTGCCTAGATTTGGTGGCTGCGTGGTCCGATGCCTCACAGTGTTCCGTGCTCTTGGGGTGGGGAGCACTGCCGGGGACAGGAATCATTTGTGGGCTGCGAGTTTTTTAATATGCGGGCTTGCAGGAGGTGACAGGCACACGCAGAGGGGTATTCCTTGCACACTCACCCTCTACTCGCTGGAGTGCCGTATTCACAATCGGATCAGGTTTGCGGCCCAGGCTCCACGCGGGCACCGCGGCGCTCTCGTAGCTCGCCTCACCCGCGATGGCTCCGGGCGCGTCAGTCCGCTTTTGTAGCGCGTCGCTGGGAGATCCGCTGCAATAGGTAGAGACGGTCAAATGTCTCCGCAGTTATACCGCACATTCACCGGGTTTCTCTATACATCCTGGTGCGCTGGATAGCACCTTGGGACTTCTTGGGCAGGATAATTTGGTGGATTAGTGGACCGAGCTGCAGGAGCCTCACACCAGTGCGGCCATCTTGCTCGTGCGCCACCTAGCGCCCCTCAACTAAGTCATATTTTGAATACATTTAATCAGTGTTCTCGCCTATATACTAAAGTAAGCAAAATACTATATGCTATTGCATATGACAAAGGTATATGGTGATAAGTTGCTTCTTCTGCAGCTGATGAAGGTAAGTGAGCACAGACGTAACAATCTTTTGTGTCTAGAGCTTGTGTGTATTCTTGCACTAATCTAGATTAGAACACTGGAATGTTGAGAGCTCCATTGAAAACAATGGAGCAGCAGTGGCCTATATAAACTGTTATAGGCCCGCTGCTCTCAACATTTTAATGCACTAATAAACAGCCTTTGCTTTTGTCTTTCCCCTGCCTTTCCAAAATACAAGGAGTGGGCAGGGGAAAGAGAAAGGCAGAGGATGTGCAGGGCACACACAAGAGCCTTCCCTCTCCCTCCACTCTAGCTCAGAGTTACAGGAGCCTCGAAGAGAGAGAGAGGGGGGAATGCTGCTCAGCTCCTGGGTCTCACTGGCTCAGCTGAATGAAAAAACAAGCATTGGCATAGCCAATAGGTCTCGCCTTTGGGACCTTATAAGCGTTTAGGTATGCAGCACATTATCCTATGTATTATGTTGCTAGGTATTGAATAGCTGTACAATTACTATATATTGGGTTATGCAGTCTGATTTATGATGAAATGCTTGCCTCTTCTATGTGCTTCTTAATGCGGCGCGAAATGGTCCCTTTCACATTTGCATGCATGTAAACTGTAAAAGTATGTGGATGCTGGGGGTGCGAGCAGAGTAACCAGCGTGCTTTGGTTTATTGTATTCCTCCCGTCCCGCCACCCTCACTACTTTCCCACAGTCACTTGGCCCCTGCAGTCTCAAAGAGCTTGGCCCACATGTCCAGGTTGAATAACTCTGCGGTAAATCCGGGTGCAAAGTCAGCATAAGTGACCCCTGGGGCACAGCATTGTTTCATGAAGTTTATGTACTCTGGCTTGTGCTCGCCTGCCCAGTTCCACCAAAACCATTCTGAGCCGAAGTAAGGTACCGAGAAGACTCACTAGTGCAGGAATATCCCGATCTTGGCCTCATCGAACTAGGCAGGCAACAGGCGCGCGTCCAGGGACCGCCAGTTAGGGTGTAGCGAGCCCAAAGTGTTGGGATGTCAAGCAAGAAGAACACACAAAAAAGCAGTGACATCTTGAGACTGACAAGCAGGGCAATTGGCTGTGGTACATGGCAAGAGTGAGGATGTGGCGTAACAGCCAGAGCTGCCGACTGGGGAGCTGGGGAACCAGGTTTGATGCAAATGGAGTGACGATGGGAGTAAGATATTGCATAAAATGTGGAAATTAAAGGTGTTTGTGCTGATGTGGACAGTAGAGCAAAACGTGACCATATGTGAGCTATTGAGGATAGGGTGAGCAGTACTGAGTTGTGAAGAGATGAGGTTTTGTTCAGGGGATGAAAATATGATCGGCAGTGAGATCGAGTCAGTTGAGAGAAGCTCCTGAGATTATGTGGATTGGGCAGCCTTCTTTTCAGCTGAGAAAACTGCACGAGTGCAACAAAGTTGTTTGTACTTTTCTGGTTGATGGCTGCTGTCTGGCTGTGAAGAGAGAGGTCACATGACGAGAGCCAGAGACACAAAGGGCTGTCCGAGAATCCAAGGAGGGAGGGAGAAGGGCTGGCAACGGTGCAGGCAGAAAGCACGCTTCTCTCTGCTGCTTGCTTCGGAGTTATGAGCACCGCAGCACGTGCCCAGCTCAATATTTGAATATATCTTCAGCACCAGACAGGTGTCTGTGAGAATTCACCTGTTGAAATAAAACATAGGGGAACGCTCCACCGGGCGAGTTGGCAGTAAAATGGCTCAGAACTTTGTGCGTTTGTTAACTGACTTCCTGCACTGAGGGGTAGTTTGTGCGGCGGAAGCAAAAAGGTGTAAGTGTTCACCGAAAGTGGAAATGTCGAACTTAAGTAGGAAGACTGCATTTATAAACATGGAGGGAAGTTCTTTGCAAACTCAAAGATGTATACTCTCCTCCATCCGTAAAACAAGCATTTACAATGCAATAGGTCTCGCACTGACATTATTTTGAGCTATTGTTATTGTAAATGTTATTGTTTTTTTTTTTTGTAAAACATAAATAACTGAAAGCTTGTAATGAAATAGGTGACTGGGTGAGAAATTGAGAGCCTCTGGTGAAAGGAGGGACAGAATGATGAAGTACCAGAAAGGAGTGCTATTAGAAGATTAGAAGACAGTGAAAGGTGGAGTTGAAAGGAGGAGTCCACTAAGAAGCTGAGAGCCTCTGGTGAAAGGTGGAACAGTGTGACAAGGTGAAAGGAGGGACAGTGTGACAAGGAGAGCGGAGAGACAGCAGTGAAGTACCGATGGGAGAGCCGTAAAGAGACGGAATGGATGAGATGAAGGAGATTGAAAAGGCTGGGATAAAAAGAGGGACTGGGTGAAAAATAGGGAGCCTGTAGTGAAAGAAGGGACATAATGACACGGAGAGGGGAGAGACAGCCTGTGGGGAGTGCTATTAAGAGAGACTGAAAGGCTGAGGTGAAAGGAGGAGTCCAGCAAGAAGCATAGACTCTGGTGAAGAAAGGGGCAGGATGATCAGGAGAGTGGAGAGACAGCCGTTAAGTACAAATTGGGGAGTGCCACAAGGACCGAATAACGTATTGGAAGCAAAAGCTAAAGTGCACTTAGATAAATCCTCCCACCAAGTCCAAACCTACTGCTATATAACTACCGCCACCCCAAACACCCCTCCCCCCCTAAAAAAAAACACACACACACCTCCCCCATCCACAGATCCCCTCACAGCACAAGGGGTGGACACTTTAGGTAAATCCAGGTATGTGCTCAAGTAACACCGGTGAGAGCACAAAAAGCAGTCCCAGCCAGAGAACAGCTCCAGGCCTAACCCTCACCTCACAGCCAGAGAACAGCTCCAGACCCTGTCCCTCACAGACCCTCACAGCCGCCCTGGGGTTTCAACCTTTCTTTTAAATATTGTGAAAAAGTAGGGCCGCACGCCTGAAAAATAACTCTTCTGTTCCGCAGCTCCATGGTTTTCCTGGGTGATAGGCGACCTGCAGTCTCAGCGTGAACGATTTCTAATTCGTCTGTTGCCCAATGCGGTGCGCTGTGACGCTGTTTGTCGAAGGCTCCAATTTAATTAACGGCCCTGGTGCAAGGCCCCGTGGCCACAGCCAGTCTGCGATGCGATGCTCGGTGTACGTCATTTCTCTAAAATGGCCGCAACGTAGGATAAGCAGCTTCCATACATTATTCACGGATCTGTAATGTATATGGGAACCATGCCAAGTCTCACATCAATGACCACAGACATTGTTACCGAAGATAATTGTAAACGTGTTATTGGCCTGGTAAGGATATGTAGCCGAGTCATCCCCTCCAACATGATGGGCGGCAGAGAGGTTATATAAATGGATTGTGGGAGCGGGCGGCGGAAAATGGGACAGTGCCATGGCAGAGATGTACCACCAGGCGTTATAACAGGTATTGGGTTTGTAAACAATGAACAGCGGGCAGAAGGGCAGCACTGAAGGTCGAGAGAGTACATGAGGGCTACGCCCACGAAGCCAGCTGGTTTTCCAATCAGAATGCAATGATCTGCATAAAAAACTCATATCGTGCAGTAATAAATATTGTGGGCACTAACACAGCAGATATAATACGTTTTATGTGCAGGAATACAAAGTATAAAACGTGTGTCATGCTGACATTGGTGTAAGCCGCACACTTGATGACCCGCTGAGGGCCGCACCAGTTAGGGGCAGAGGTGCAGTAACATACAGCGCCTCGAACGGATGGAGAGGGAGTGAGCGACATGCTGCCACATAAAGCGCCTCGAAAGGAAGGAGCGGTAGGGGGTGCAAGAAAGGGACCTGCTGACACATACAGCACCTCAGAAGGAAGGCGAGAGCAGGAGAGAGAGAGGGGTGGAAGGAAGGAGAGAGGAAGAGAGGTGTTGGCACAGACAGCGCCTTGAAATTAAGAAGAGACAGAAAGGTGGAGGGAGTAAAGTGGAAGGACGAGGAGAGAAAGACGGGGAGATAGAGGGAGATGTAGCCACATACAGCGCTTGAAAAGGAAGGTGAGAGGCGGAGGGAAGGAGAGCGGAGGAGCGAGAGCGATGCTGCAACATACAGTGCCGTGGAAGAAAGAGTCAAATCAAAACCCTGCACAATGCATGGCACCTAATGACAGTGCTCCTACCCCACTGCATCATAGGGACAGTAGAACACTGTCCAACACCCTACCGAAAGCAGTACTTTGGTCTGTGTAGCACCCTACGACCATGAATGCACCTCACTGCACTGTTTACTGGGGAAACAAAGCCACCAGTCCACACTGCACAGTGGAGTCACTAATGTATCACACTGCAGCGTATCCTCTGGACGCTAACCCGCCACACTGCACAAAATTGTAGATGGATTAATGCATCTCACTGCACTGTATACTGAGGAAATAAAGCCACCAGTCCACACTGCACCCTGGAGAGACGATGTGCCACACTACAGTGCATCTTCGGGACGCTAACCCACCACACTGCACAATGTTGTAGATTGATTAATGCACTGTACTCTGAGGAAACAAAGCCACCTGTCCACACTGCACCCTGGAGTGACTAATCTACCACACTGCTAACCCGCCACACTGCACAATATTGTAGATTGATTAATGCACCTCAGTGCACTGCACTGTATACTGAGGAAACAAAGCCACTAGTCCACACTGCACCCTGGAGAGACTAATGTACCACACTAGAGTGCACCCTCGGGACGCTAACCCCCCACACTGCACAGTGTTGTACATGGATTAATGCGCCACACTGCACTTCATCTTTAATTACATTTCGCACACGTGACGTCTATGCATTTTTCGGTGAATGCGCAAGTTGTAGTTTTTACCGGTAGTGAACTGTAGTGTAATTATGCCCTACTCAAAAGGTTATGTTTTAGCTAGTAGTGCAGATGTGTTCTTTACAAGCCTCTGCTCCATTGGGTGAGGCCTGGCCTTTTGGGAGAAGGATCCTCGGTTTACTGCTGACGAGGAGGGTAGGTTGCTGTGCAGGAGTAATTGAGAATTGTGGCTCTCTGATGATGTCATGTGCTTATTGCTGATTGGGGCGAGGCTTGTAATCTTATCAACACGTTCTTGTCGTACCCACCCGCCTACTGTCCTCTCCGAGGCGTCTGAGCGAGCTGAACTCTGGGATGCTCTCTGCCCTGGAGCGTTGCTGTGACAAGCTGTCTTTATCGAACTGGCTCAGACATTCATCCTCAACCGAGACGGAGGGAGAATTCAATAGTGTTAACTACTTTCGAGGACGGACAAACCTTTTGTGTTGATTAAAGCAACAACTAATCTGTCCTAACTGGCGCCAGGGTCTGTTTACCAAAATAGAAAAGAAGGTCTCGATTTTTACCAAAACAAATAAGACATCTTGCGCTTTACTTGAACCTCGCATTAACCCGCATGACTACTTATGCCGTGATTAAGATTATCACTTTGTTTTGCCAGAATGAGGCATCAAAGTTATAATCTATCTATTTTACAAAGAGATATTTGTATAATTTACGAATTCAATAAAGTTATTTTTTTAATTGAAATATGCCATGACATTAAAATTGGAACCCAAACAAGGAGTATTGGGGAACCCTGCTGTGTGTGTGAGCGAAGTCTGCACTGCTGCTGAACGTGTCTTATCAGATCTGTGCGCCTTCCTGAAGCTTCCCCTTGCCATCCGTGGGCGTTGTCAGTGCTTGTTGACTTGGACACTGCTTCTCGGTACTCAATGGTGGCTTTAGTCCAGAAGCGCGTCTGGGAGCGCTTGATAAGCACGAGCTGCTCAAATATCAGAATGCAAACACATTTTTGGCAGCAAGCGTACCATGTTGCTAAGGATCCTAAAACAGTGGAAATTAGTTTGCTGATTTCTAGAATCTGCAGCCCTCATGCTGCGAAAATTATATTTTCAATGAGTGTACAAGTAAACCCGGCCATCAGTTCTTCCATTGGTGGACTTCCTCCAAGTGTAAACATGACAGCAGTAACATGTGGCGTCCTGGCCCTTAGTAAACGCAAAAGGTCAACAAGGACAGGGGCACTGAGTCCTCGGTGAAACGGAGTCATCTTGTAAACAAGAACCCATTTAATCTTTTTTTGTGAGTTCTGCAAGCTTGGTTTTCCATTCAATTGTTACCAAACTCTGTAAGTGTATACAGAGTGTTTAAGAAAAGATTAACACTACTGCAGCATGTTAGCGTGTCCACGGAGCAGAAACGAAAATAAACACATGGATGCCTTTTTAAACAAGCTGTCGCCGTTGCACCCCACACAGCACTGGAGGGAGGGGGAGGAACAGCAGAGAGAGTGGGGTGGAGGTGGAGGAGGGAGGGGAGGGAAAGAGAAGACGCGCGTGACGGGTACGTGCAAAAGCTTGCTGAACTCTCCCTGAATCTTCCCTTAACACGCCCCATCAGATAAGAGAAAAGCCATAAAACTGAAGGAAGCCATAGACTCAGTGTCCCAAGGGCGTGCACAGAAAAGATACAGGGCGGTAACCAAAAAACCTACAGAGCAATCGAAATGCAGGGTTTTAAATAAATATGGGAATTCACCAATTGAAAGCATGGGCGGGATCAGAAGTCCTTCTCCAAAAATACTTTTACCCCAATAAATCTCGCTACGCGAGCAGCGCATGCGCGCTGCAACGCTAGGCGAGACCTAAATACACGAGGCAAAGAGAAACTAAAACAGTGACCATTCAATTCAGTGCAGTGTGAGTAACTAGAGGGGAAAAGGCGCTCTTTTATTAAGAAGCCGGTCTCTCTTAAGCAGGATGCGCAGCCCCTTCCTCCCCCTCACTGACAGCAACCAGCACCGTGTCGTCAAGCACCAGACCCGGTGACCACCCTTCCCCAGCCCTGAACCTTCCTTACCTTCAGCCTTCATCGGATTACCCGCTTCTGATGTGTTGTTGGAAAACCAAAACTCCAAGCTGGCGAGTGAGTGTTTACAGGTGGCTACAGAAGCTGCGGAGCAAGAGCATAACGTGTACACAATAATCTACCGCCACAACCAGTCTCCACATTCAAACACACCGAGCAGCGGGCGGCGCGCAAATCCCGGGACTGGAATCCTGGAACGGAGCCAGGACGACACAGCTGGCTGACTGCGGCCTGCCTATTTGGGAAGGGCCCCCTGCCCTTCCCAAACCAAGAGTGCCCCCGCAATGCTGATCAAGGGCAGCTTGACGGGCGTTTGGCAAATCCTCACACTCTGTGAAGCTGGTGCAAGATTTATAGCTATTTGTCTGCTAATACTTTTTATTTTCTTGCCAACAAGGAGCCTGTTGAAGCTAGCTTTTGCAAATCGAGGTGTGTTTGGTGCATAAATCATTTTTTTGCAAAGTTACACGAGAAATAAACCCAGGCTGAATGTAGCCTTTCCCGTTACACCTGAAACAGATGAATGTTTACATTTGCAGTGCATTGCCAATTAGGCTCCACGTGGACATAAGGATTCCAGCCTCACACTCTATCTGCGGCGGGCGGTGAAACATGGAAACGAAAGTTTAATTTGCCTGCCACTCCTTCATTCACAATATTGAAATAAGCAAACAGGATGTCTGGGGGGGTTATTTTGATTAGAGTTGTGATAAACCTTAGACCATTAATTCCAAAGTTTTCAAGCTTTATTTCGCTTATTTTTGATATTTCAACAAAGACATTCATAAATCAATAGAGCATGTCTTTTCAAAGAAACACCACATTAGTAAATCGCACAATTCAAAAACGTTTGAAATAGAACTATATACAACATTGACATAGTGCAAAAAAAATTTGTGAGGAAAAATAATATATGGAACATTTTTGCAAACAAATAATACCAACAAATCAATAATCACAAGAAAAAACATCAATAGCTCATGTGTGCCAGCCTGAAATTAAACCAGTCCTACATTCATATTAACACCAGACGGACAGTTACTCATTTTCGCAACACATGTTTCCTGTCCTGCCTGTGAGAGGATGGGGATACCTAACCTACTGGTGGGTGTTGTCAGAAACTGCTGAGGGAAATATTATTTAACATTCCTCATGACACACCCCATCAACCGTCCCCCATACTCAAAGCCAACGTGTTTCGAATCCCTAACAAATCCGGGATTCTCTTCAGGACTTGGACTTGTTGGTTTTCATTCTGACACCCCCGTGTACCACCATTACTTTACGGACAGGGAATATTTTAGGTACCTTAATTGTGGTGTGGAGTTGTTCCACAGGAACTGATGTCCAGAAACGTTGCTTCAAATCTTATATTATGATCGAAGCAACAGAGGGTTAAACATTAGGGCATTAGCAAATAAATGTACTGAATGGGACAGCTCTTCGTGCAACAT
Source organism: Calotriton arnoldi (assembly GCA_963921515.1). NCBI lineage: Eukaryota > Metazoa > Chordata > Amphibia > Caudata > Salamandridae > Calotriton > Calotriton arnoldi. The sequence goes on from CAWUFW010011386.1 coordinate 555,801, forward strand.
AGGACCAAAGGGAAGAGATCCTACCTTCAAATGTATGTGACGTGTGGGACAACTCAGTGGTGTCAGTCCATTACCTGCAAACAATGAATGGAGTGACTGTGAGCGCTCTATGAGAAAAGAATTCAGTGCGCGCATGGTGCTGCGTGACAATGCAAAACTAACTCAGCTGCACTGTTACCTTAAAATCGAAAAAAGCCATAATTGATGCAGACGCTTTTAAACAGCAGCTGCTCCCAAATCGTATCTGTTTCCTATAAAAGGGAAACATAATTTCGGTAAGATTCTAAATGAATGTGTGCAATTATTCCTCCCCCAGTGGCAGCGTGTCACTTGCCTGTAATTCTTTCTCTATACTGCGGAAAATATCACTCCAACATGCTACTCTGCTTCCAAACCGGCAGCAATGAGGCCATTGCAACACTGGTTCCTTTAATACAACCTGGAAGGGGAACTGAGAGGTCAGGCGCCTCCGGGCATTGTGGGACATGAAGTCCATGTGTGTTCAGACTGTTGCCTTTTAAAGTTTTGTGACTTCAGACAACTCGTTGAGGCCGTGCAGTGCCGTGTTGAATTTCATAATTAAGAATGCCTACCTCTGTGCCAGTAATACTTCCGGATCGCCGCCTCTTTGGTTGTTCTTAATTATCAATGATAATACAGTCCATGTAAAATCATCAAATCTGTGGTTTAGAGTTGTAAAATGTTCAACCATTGGGGCAGTGAGGATCTTATTTTTCAATCGTGAACGATGTTGCACAATACGATTTCGCACTTCTTGGGATGTTTTTCCAATATATATCTTTTTACACGGACATGTCACAGCGTAGACCACATTTTTGGATTTGCAATTTGTAAATTCATTGTGCCGCCAGTGTCTTTGGCCGTCAGTGAAGGTGCATCCTTCTGTGGTTGAATTACAAACTGAACATGTTCCACATTTATGATGCCCTTGCACAGGTGGAAGATTTAACATAGTGCAAAGCGTCGCTGGTTTTCTTTGTTGGCCTGCTGTGTTCGCAACTTGTTGACCGATACTCCTGTTTTTTAGGTCTCGCCCTGAGCCAGCGCTTGCGCTGGTCTGGGCGAGACATTTAGTCAGTGGGCTTTTAGAAATGCGACCACAGCTTTTTGGCTGGCCTAGAGCGTGCGGGTACGCGCACAGTAACACGCATTCCTCGCATCGCTCCAGGCACCATCTGGCTTTCATCTCACTTGCTCCTCCCCCTACCCCACCACAGAGCGCGTCTCGCGGCCGCTCGTCTTGCTTGTATCGCGATCGTCTCCACACCTCTCCCTTCAGCGCTGCAACTCCTTTCACCTTCTGCACAGGGCTCCTCCTCTCACTGGCTGCACTCCTCTCCGCCACTAAACGCCTGGAAGCTGTTTTTCCCTCACTCGCCGTCTCCATGGTGATCCTGGCGCACTCACTCTCTCCACAGTGCATCCCCCATTCAGTGACTGCTCAGTGCTCTCAAAGTTTGCTGCAGTGGCTGAAAGACCAAGATACAATACGATTTGCCTGACTTCCAGGGGGCATAATCTAGCAATGCAGGTTGGCCTAATTTGCATGTGGTTGGATGTCTGATTGAGAGGTTAAGTAATTTGCCCAGAATCACAGAGAAGATAAGCGCTCTTGTTTACATTGCCTGCGCTGATGTGCTTACAATGTTTGTTAGCTTTTTTCCAAAGCAGCCTTCACGCCTTTATTTATGAACGGCACCGCTTTCACTTTAAGCGCACCTTTATTTGTGAACGGCGCAGTTTTCACTTTAAGCGCGCCTTTATTTATCTATAAAGTGTTTGTTAGCATCCCGCCAAAACCCCACCTCCCCGCATCTCCCGCTGGGCTGCTTCACGGAGAAGATAAGGAGCGCTCTTGACGGTATAGTCTCCAGGGTAATGGAAAGAAACCCGTCCATGATTGCAGAGTGGAACATGTTCTACGGTGTAAAACATTGACCGGTATTAAAAATACCAACCTTACCCTTGGTGTCCGGAGGGACCCCAGCCTTTCTTTTGAACCACATTTAATCTTTCCTTCTTTACGTGTACCAGCAGCCCACTCTGTGTTTTGCTTGCTAGCATACCATAGTATTTGGTTATAATACACCTGGCTTTCTCAAAATACAGGTCTCTTGCACCAAGGACGTCATGTGGGATTCGATTTCTCAATTTCCGGTGGTGCTTTCAGCAGCTAACGCTGTGCACAGTGGTGAGAATTCATTAATCGGCAATGCAGCTCTGTGCCAGTTCGTGACCTTGTTTTCTGCATACATTCCGTGAACTCCATCTCAATATTCAACCATGTAACAATGTGGGTGTTCCTTTTTACCCTTTTGTACCACAACTCCTGAAGTTTCGGAAGTGCTATTGCGTAATCGTTTGATTGTGAAATCTTGCATAAATGCCACAAAAATTATATTTACTGTAATGTGCGTGCTTCTTTTATTTAAATAATGTTCTTTGCTGCTGACGCTTCTGATTGTGCCGCATGTTCTTATGTATCCCTGTGCATTTTGTTTTTACCTCACAGGATGCTTGTTGACAGCTTAGCATGTCAGAACACCCCTGCCCCCCAAATAGATTTTTGTAAATGTGCTTCAAAAAATATTTACATTTACAACGCCAGTAGATCACAGGTGGATATGTAATACTCCTTGGCGCCCAGGGGAATTGCTCTACTTTCTATTATTGCAAATAATGGTCTTCCCGCCATTTTGAAATACGGTCCCTGCTTCTCATGAAGTGTGAGAAAGAAAAACAGTGGGATTTGTGCACGGCAAACAAAAACACCGCAGAGAACAACACTGCATGGACCGCATTAACACACCACATACGGGGACAGCAAATTTCAAAAGCATGTTGGTAGCTGTGTTTCCTTACAGTTACTAGTCGAGAGACAGCGGTTCGTAACCCCACAATTGGACTGGGAGCGCTCGGTACAATAAAACATAGAGGGCCTAGCGACCCACCCCCTCCCCTGCATGACTGGAGCGCCTCACTGCACCGGCTGCTCGGCGGCTGCATTAAGGTTGTTACAGGCCGACGGCCAGTGTGTGGGGTTTCTTGCTGTGAGAGATTACAATTGATCCCATTAACCAACAATAAACAATAACTATTAATAACCAAAATAAATCAGGATTAACCACTTACCTTGGGTACGGAGTAGCCCGCTACCTGCAGTAAAGCGCTTAAATGACTCTACAGATGTAGTAAGCGCTATATAAATGCAATTACAATACAATTTGAAAATTGTTGGGTTATGGTGATTTATTTAAAAAATACACTCTTGGTAGTAAGGTAGGATTAACTTTTATAATGAAATGAAATTAAATGAGTTATTTATAAAGCGCAAACTGTCACTCCCAATGGAGCCTCCTGGCGCTATCAGATAACGAACATCAGTCGTGGGGTATTTCGTGATCAGATGAGAGCCAGGCAAGATTCGTCAGATGTTCCGTAGATCCATGTCTTGAGGGCCTTCCTAAGCATTCATTTTATTTCAAAAATAGATTTCAGAGCAGCAATTTCAGAAGCACAGTAGTTTTTAGCTCACCTTTCAAACAGTACAAAAGCAGAAACACAAAAAATTCCTGGCTGCACAACACCCAGGAAAATGTGCTGCATGGCTAAACACTTATAAGGTCCCAAAGGCGAGACCTATTGGCTATGCCAATGCTTGTTTTAAGAGCGAAGAGTGGTGGCCCGATGTTGGGAATGGTTCCTTCAATCAAATGCCAGTTGTTGCGTATAATTTTCTTCACAGGTTGTGTGTAGGGCCCAAACGTGGAAACACAAACAATGCGGTCAGTCGGTGGTCTGCTTTTCTTAGTTAACAAATGTTCCCTGGGGGTGAACCATGCCCTTTTGAGAGAATGTTTTAACAGTTTCTTGGGATATCCCCTTTCCAAGAGTTTGTTGACGAGTGCTTCTGCATGTAACTCATAGTCTTCCCTTCTCGAACAGTTACGTCTTATGCGTAAAAATTGCCCAAATGGCAAATTGTTCTTAAGGTTTCTGGGATGGTAGCTTCTGTAGTGTAGGGCATTATTTTTGTCCGTGGGTTTTGTATTTAATGTGGTAATCAAGCCACTGGGTGAAATTTTCACTCGCATCCAAAAATGAAAGACTGTGTTTGCTGTATTCAAGGCTGAATTTAATATCTGGGCTGCGGTCATTAAGTCATGTGTGGAACTCTTGTAAGATGTTTTCGGGCCCCTCCCACAGGCACCAAATATCATCAATATACCTGTACCACTGTTTTAAGTATGCACTGTACGGATTGTTGTGATACACAAATCGATCTTCATATTTCGCCATGTACAGGATTGCCAGCTCAGGCGCAAAAGTACAGCCCATTGCTACGCCTTTGACTTGGATAAAAAATTCATTGTCAAATTTAAAGAAGTTCCTCCTCGGTGAGATAGATGCCAATTTAAGAATGAATTCCGTCGGCACCCGATGGGGTCTGGGTCTTGCTTCCAGGAATACTTCCATCCCATCAAGGCCATCTTGTTGGGGAATCTGTGTGTATAATGATGACACATCCATTGTGACTAATAGGTTGGTATCCGGATCAAAAGGAAAACCTTCGATCTTGTTAGTAAAATCCATGGTATTACGTAGGTAAGATGGGACTTCCTGCAAGAATGGTTTCAAGAATACGTCTACGTACTTGGACAGCGGTTCCAAAATGGAATCACACCCAGAAACAATTGGACGGCCCGGTGGATTAGTTGGATTGTGTACCTTCGGGAGAAAGTAAAGTATGGGCACCCTGGCATATTTTTTTGTTAGATATTCCGCCTCTCTTGGTCCTAATATGTGGTGCTCCATACCTTCAGTGACTGCATTCGCAATTTCTTGTGAGATCTCATTTGTAGGGTCCTGTGGAATCCTCTGGTACCATAGGGGATTCTGTACATGGTTTTTTCCTTCCGCTAAATATGCTTGCTGGGACCAGAGAACCACCTCCCCACCCTTATCCGCTGGTTTTATAACTGCTATTTGTTGTTCCTTTAGTGCAGCTATAGCTTTCTTGTGTTCTTGCGAGATATTTCTTGTCACGTGAACTTTCTTCCTTTCCAACACATCTAGTAAAGACAGCACAGCGTGTTCGAATGCCAAGATGTTCTTTGGTGTGCTATTTGCTGGTGGGCAGAATGAAGATTTGTTGCGTAATCCAGAGGCCTCTGGGCGCATCTTCTCTTCTTTATTCATAAAAAATGCCTTTAGCCGAATCTTGCGGAACAGTTCTAAAATTTCCATCTTGACCTTTGTGAAATCCATGTTGACCCCAGGAACAAAGGAAAGCCCCAATTCCAAGACTTCTGTCTGTTCCTTTGAAAGTATCGTGTCCGAAAAGTTGATGATCGCAGATTTCCTCATGATTTGTAGTACTGTCTCCGTGTTCTCATTTCCCAGGGCTGGGGTTTGTATCTCCCTGGGGGCTTCTGTTGGCCGTCCCCTAAAAAAGGCTTCTTCTGTTGGTTACGACCGGACGATCCCTCTCCTGGATCGGAGTCACCTGTTGACTCGGAAGATGACGTATCCGAAAAGGTCAAAAAATTTCGCTTAGATCTCCCCTGGTATTCTGATAGGAACCTTCTGGAGTCTGGTGTAGTGTAGAAGTCCTCCTTAAGATACGGATATACAGTCTCAATATTGAAGGATTTTTGTCCTTCTCAAATTTGTTCACCTTGAAATTGATGGTGTGGTCCTTAAACACAGCAATGTCTTTTTCGATTTTTTTCTATAAGAGCTTTTGCCTCTGCTGGTGTCTGGTTCTCTTTTATAGCCTGCAGCTTCTCCTCTATTTCTTCTGCTTCCTTTTTACAAATCCTGTGCGCCATTTCCACAGAGTAGACCATCAAGTCCCGGCTGCACTTCGTACTGATGTAGCTGAAGCCTTTTTTGTACTGTGGGTCCTCTGTGAAGATTACCGGGACATTCTTGACCTGAAGGCCCCAGGGAATGGTACCCGCTTTTAGGTGTTCTACTAAAAAGTGCCCGTGAAGCTCTGTTCGAATATGTTTCTTTTGTAATCTAATAAGTTTCTCTGAAGCATTCTGTTGTATAGCAGTATTGCTTAGTGAAACCGAGGCAGACAGGGTGGGGTCAGAAATCAGTTTTTGAATGTGATCCTCGCTAAAGGATAGTGTTTCCTTTTCTGACATAACAACTGCCCTAGTAGGCCTGGTCAGGCTGGCTAGGGAACACTGAATGTATATAGTTAGGAAACTGTGAGAGAAGTAGCCTTGCGGTCCTGCGTCCGCTCTACTACTAGTGTGATCAAGCAAGGCTTGGGTCCATAACTCCCCAGACTGGACCACCTCAATATTGAAATAAGCAAACCGGATGTCTGGGGGGTTATTTTGATTAGAGTTGTGATAAACCTTAGACCATTAATTCCAAAGTTTTCAAGCTTTATTTCGCTTATTTTTGATATTTCAACAAAGACATTCATAAATCAATAGAGCATGTCTTTTCAAAGAAACACCACATTAGTAAATTGCACAATTCAAAAACGTTTGAAATAGAACTATATACAACATTGACATTAGTGCAAAAAAAAATTTGGGGAGAAAAAATAATAATATATGGAACGTTTTTGCAAACAAATAATACCAACAAATCAATAATCACAAGAAAAAACAACATCAATAGCTCATGTGTGCCAGCCTGAAATTAAACCAGTCCTACATTCATATTAACACCAGACAGATAGTTACTCATTTTCGCAACACATGTTTCCTGTCCTGCCTGTGAGAGGATGGGGATACCTAACCTACTGGTGGGTGTTGTCAGAAACTGCTGAGGGAAATATTATTTAACATTCCTCATGACACACCCCATCAACAGTCCCCCATAATCAAAGCCAACGCGTTTTGAATCCCTAACAAATCCAGGATTCTCTTCAGGACTTGGACTTGGTATTTTGGCTCTGCAAAATTAAAAGAAATATTGTTGGTTTTCATTCTGACACCCCCTTGTACCACCATTACTTTACGGACGGGAATATGTTAGGTACCTTAATTGTGGTGTGGAGTTGTTCCACAGGAACTGATGTCCAGAAACGTTGCTTCAAATCTTATATTATGATCGAAGCTACAGAGGGTTAAACATTAGGGCATTAGCAATTAAATGTACTGAATGGGACAGCTCTTCGTGCAACAGAGGACCAAAGGGAAGAGATCCTACCTTCAAATGTATGTGACGTGTGGGACAACTCAGTGGTGTCAGTCCATTACCTGCAAACAATGAATGGAATGACTGTGAGTGTTCTGAGAAAAGAATTCAGTGCGCGCATGGTGCTGCGTGACAATGCAAAACAAACTCAGCTACACTGTTACCTTAAAATCGAAAAAAGCCATAATTGATGCGGACGCTTTTAAACAGCAGCTGCTCCCAAATCGTATCTGTTTCCTATAAAAGGGAAACATAATTTCGGTAAGATTCTAAATGAATGTGTGCAATTATTCCTCCCCCAGTGGCAGCGTGTCACTTGCCTGTAATTCTTTCTCTATACTGCGGAAAATATCACTCCAACATGCTACTCTGCTTCCAAACCGGCAGCAATGAGGCCATTGCAACACTGGTTCCTTTAATACAACCTGGAAGGGGAACTGAGAGGTCAGGCGCCTCCGGGCATTGTGGGACATGAAGTCCATGTGTGTTCAGACTGTTGCCTTTTAAAGTTTTGTGACTTCAGACAACTCGTTGAGGCCGTGCAGCGCCGTGTTGAATTTCATAATTAAGAATGCCTCCCTCTGTGCCAGTAATACTTCCGGATCGCCGCCTCTTTGGTTGTTCTTAATTATCAATGATAATACAGTCCATGTAAAATCATCAAATCTTTGGTTTAGAGTTGTAAAATGTTCAACCATTGGGGCAGTGAGGATATTATTTTCCAATCGTGAACGATGTTGCACAATACGATTTCGCACTTCTTGGGATGTTTTTCCAATATATATCTTTTTACACGGACATGTCACAGCGTAGACCACATTTTTGAATTTGCAATTTGTAAATTCATTGTGCCGCCAGTGTCTTTGGCCGTCAGTGAAGGTGCATCCTTCTGTGGTTGAATTACAAACTGAACATGTTCCACATTTATGATGCCCTTGCACAGGTGGAAGATTTAACATACTGCAAAGCGTCGCTGGTTTTCTTTGTTGGCCTGCTGTGTTCGCAACTTGTTGACCGATACTCCAGTTGTTTTTTAAGAGCGAAGAGTGGTGGCCCGATGTTGGGAATGGTTCCTTCAATCAAATGCCAGTTGTTACGTATAATTTTCTTCACAGGTTGTGTGTAGGGCCCAAACGTGGAAACACAAACAATGCGGTCAGTCGGTGGTCTGCTTTTCTTAGTTAACAAATGTTCCCTGGGGGTGAACCATGCCCTTTTGAGAGAATGTTTTAACAGTTTCTTGGGATATCCCCTTTCCAAGAGTTTGTTGACAAGTGCTTCTGCATGTAACTCATAGTCTTCCCTTCTCGAACAGTTATGTCTTATGCGTAAAAATTGCCCAAATGGCAAATTGTTCTTAAGGTTTCTGGGATGGTAGCTTCTGTAGTGTAGGGCATTATTTTTGTCCATGGGTTTTGTATGTAATCTGGTAATCAAGCCACTGGGTGAAATTTTCACACTCGCATCCAAAAATGAAAGACTGTGTTTGCTGTATTCAAGGCTGAATTTAATATCTGGGCTGTGGTCATTAAGCCATGTGTGGAACTATTGTAAGATGTTTTCGAGCCCCTCCCACAGGCACCAAATATCGTCAATATACCTGTACCACTGTTTTAAGTATGCACTGTATGGATTGTTGTGATACACAAATCGATCTTCATATTTCGCCATGTACAGGATTGCCAGCTCAGGCGCAAAAGGACAGCCCATGGCTACGCCTTTGACTTGGATAAAAAATTAATTGTCAAATTTAAAGAAGTTCCTCCTCAGTGAGATAGATGCCAATTTAAGAATGAATTCCGTCGGCACCCGATGGGGTCTGGGTTCCAGGAATACTTCCATCGCATCAAGGCCATCTTCTTGGGGAATCTGTGTGTATAATGATGACACATCCATTGTGACTAATAGGTTGGAATCCGGATCAAAAGGAAAACCTTTGATCTTGAAAACTTTGGAATTAATGGTCTAAGGTTTATCACAACTCTAATTAAAATAACCCCCCCAGACATCCTGTTTGCTTATTTCAATATTGAGGTGATCCAGTCTGGGGAGTTATGGACCCAAGCCTTGCTTGACCACACTCCTTCATTCACAGCACTGTTTATTAACGATAATAGTTTGCAATGCGCAGCAGGCCGCTGTGATCAGAAAGTGCACGGTGTGTGTGTGTTTGTGTGTGTGTGTGCACTGCACTCTGCCAGCAGCACACCAGGCTCATGCTGATCCTTTACGGCGCTGTGCACTGCGAAATATACAGGGACAGAAACAGGAAGGAATCAAGATGGCTGTGTCCGTCCGTCCACGGGACAAACAGTATTGGGGCTGTGAATGGAGCGACTTTAACACAACCCAAGCGCTTCGAAAATACACTTACCAGGGAGGTGCTGAACACCAACAATGGGAGGGGGCGGGAGCCATGGCAACACAACATCGGGCCACGCTGGCAAATAGGAGCATATCGCAGATATGCTTGAAGGGAAACGAGAGCGGCCACGGGTCAGCTAGAGGCGGCGGGGCCCATTCCATGCAAATTAAGGAGTGCCCGAACAAACGTTAAAAGAATTCAAGCGTTATTGCACTTGTAACGGGGGCAGTCGCCTCAAAATTGAAACCACTCCACAAGGCGGGACAAAGAGCAGCTTTCCACCAGTAAAAACAAACAACTACAGAAAGGCACACAAAGGAACAAATAGAAAGTGGCGAGTGTGGTCCAACATCACAGATGGATTACTGCATGCCTCGCAGAGCAGCACATGCGCGCTGCCTCTAGGCTCGACCTAAAAAGCAGTTTAGCCAAGCTGGGGAGAACCAGGGGCTGACTTCAGCCCTCGTTCACGGCTCTTGCTGTGAGTGTTCAACAGCTAACAGCCGTGGCCCTGTGCATGGCTGTTAGATGTTGAACAATCACAGCAACAGCTGTGAATCAAAGGCCTTGGAGCTTTGGGGATTTCAACTCCCTTAAGCTCCGATGCCTTTGTTTTTTTAATTCGGACATTCTGCCCTCTAGGTGTGGAATGTTCTAATAGTCTTATAGCCTGTGGGCTATAAGGCTATGAGAACATCTTGTTTATAACTCACAAAGAAGATTTTGTTTTATTTATTGTATGTGTATGTGTTGTAGTTTCAGGTGTAGACATATCCATCTCTGGTGGTAAATAAAACCCTTTTAAGGTGGTTATGATCACTAATACGGTTTCTAAAACTGTAATACCCATTATAATCTTGGATCTGTTTCTATTGAGACAATGCATGTTTGTAGTCAAATCGTTTAAGCAAAAATATGCAACAATAATTCAGAGTTCAGTTGAGATCGTTTCAAGTAGATTCTCTTTTTCCAGTTAGTTTTCTTTTAAACAGTCTCTTTTTTTTTTTAGGAAACTTAGTTTTGTTCAGCTTTTATTTACACAATCTTCATATAGTTTTCCCTAACCTTACTTTGTCTTCTATGTGTGTTATCCCAACTCTTCTTCGGCAGCAATGGGCCTAGTAATCTTCTTTAAAATACATTTATTCAGCCTTTTGCTCTTTATTATTACCAAAGTCTTTTAGAAATCTTTTTCAAAGAGTTCTTTCCCAAATCGGTTCCCACCTTGTTATCACGGGTGTTCAAACAGTTCTGATCTCATAGGAAGCAAGTTTTCCACTAGCTCATTTATCACTTGATTAGTGTAGCATGTCCGCTTAAGTGTAGAATACCTCCAACAAGGCACTCTTGCTCTTTTTGACCTTCTTGGCTTTTGCTGATCATCTTTTGTGCCACTTATACAGCTTGACTCTGTTACTTCTACGATTGTTGGCAGTATGCAATCAACTGACACACTTACTCTCGATTACCTTTAACCATAATGCTGGGGCCACGTAGCAATGCAGGTGACTCCATGTCCCCGTACTCATTCCTTCACCTGGATCATTAGCTTGTATTGGTGCTGTCTTATGTGCTCTCTCAGGCTGAGACCAAGTCTCTTCTTCTTTAGAGACCTCAGTGCCACTTTGCAAAATCACTGGAACCTGGATTGGTGCAACAAATTGTTGTTCTTCACCCCTCTCTCCTCCTTGCTGTTGTGCCTCTTGTTGTATTGCTTGTATTGCTTCTCACCATTGTCCAGCTTGTGATGGTTCTGCAACTAGCGCTCTTCGTTCTGGCTCATAAATCTCTATTTCTTCATGCTGACTTCTTTCTCTGTGGGTGTGCGACGTACGCACCCTGTACGGAGTTCCGGCACATTTAACAGCAGTATTTGTGATGAGGACCACCTGGTAGGGGCCTTTCTACCTCATTTCCAGGCAAAACTTCTGAACATGCTTATTTACCAGGACCCAGTTACTAGGACTAAGGTTGTGGCACTGTTCTTGATGTGGTTTTAAAGTGATATCTTCAACCTATTGAGAGAAAGAATGCACTACATCAGCCACTCCTTTGCAGCAATAGAGTATCATATCATTTGTGATATTCAAAAGTGCATTTGCAGGTACAGCAGGCAGGCTCATCACACACCCCATTAATATCTTGTGGGGTGATAACCCAGTCTTTCTCTCTGGAATATTTCGGAGACTCATCAACTCCAAGGGTAATGCTTATGGCCATTTCATTGATGTAGTAGCACAAACCTTTGCCAATCTGGGCTTAATAGTACCATTGAGCTGTTCAGTGATCCCAGAAGCTTCAGGTAAACAGCTATAGTGCAATCTCTCATCCATCTGTAATTCTGCACCAATCATTCTCAGGACTGCATTATTAAAATGAGTCCCTCGATCTGACTCCAGAGAAACCGGCAACCCGTACCTCGGTACTAACTCCCTCAACAGCAGATTAGCTACAGTGAGACTGTCATTTCTCCTTTATGGGTAGACTTCCACCCATCAAGAGAAAATGCACACTGTGACCAGGGTGGTTCTCAACCCATTGCAAACAGGCATCTGCATTCTGTCAAATTTTCCACCTGATCCTCCTCGGTGACCTACCATTACTGGTGTTCTTTTCCCTACATTCATCTGTTGGCATGTCACACACCAATGGCACAGTTCTTATGCAAGCATCCTAAATCTGGGATTAAATCAATTTTGTCTGAATATTCTTACCATTGCATCCCTTCCTAAATGTGTTGAACCATTGAAATATTGTGTCATTTGAGACAACAAACTGTCTGGTAACACTGGTCTCCCATCTGCTGACTTCCAAATGTTATTTGCATTTTTATCACATCCTGCTCTGTCCCAACCAGTTATTCTGCTTCTGTAACTTCTTCCTGCAATCTCTTCAGCTCTTCCCATGTATTAGTCACTGACAACAAAATAGAGAAACAATGTCCTTTTCGGATTCATTGGATTAAACCCTGTTAAATGTGCAAGCCGCAAGTGCACAATATTGTGCAACTTCATTAGCAAATCTGTTTCCCACAGTGACATCCATTTTGACTCCTATGAGCTGCATGTTCAACAACCACGATTTCTGCTGATTTCTACAGTGCCTCGAGCAACTTTTTCACAAGTTTCCCATTTGTTATGGAGGTAACCGATGAGGTCATGAAGCCTCTTTCTGACCATAACTGTCCAAAATCATGGCAAACACCAAAGCCATACTGACTCTCTTTAAATATAGTCACTCTCATTTGGGCTACTAGACTGCATGCTCTCGTAATGGCAATCAATTCAGTGACTTGTGCTGAAGTCGCATCTCAAAGCCATGAAGCTTGTACCACTTCTCGAATTGTACAGACAGCATAAGCTGCTCTCAGGATACCTTCATTGTTTCTCAGACATGAGCCATCAACAAACACTACATAATCACGCTCAATCAAAGTTTCATGTCTTATGTCTGATCTTGACTTGGTGTATAAGTCTGTGACATCTAGACAATCATGCTCAACTTCCTCTCCGGTGTAATCTTCATTTACAGGCAGTAGTGTAGTCTGATTTCAAATCTGGCTGCGTTTCAAAGTGACATTGTTTGCTGCTAAGATTTCTTGTTCATATTTAGTCTACTTTGGGTCATGTACTGAGTTTTTGTTCTGGTGAGCAAAAGTTCTACAGAGTGAGGGACCATAACACTTAAAGGATATCCCATCACTATGTTCTCACTACTCTCTATACTAACTCCAACAGCTGCTACTGACTTGATAATGCCATGCATCTGAGTAAGCACTGAGAGAGTGCTGCCCTCCCTCTCACTGCAAACAATGTAAATATCTTAATGTACTCTCATGCATTCGCAGTGCAAGGGCAAAACGGAGACTTTCTCTCAGCTCTATGAAAGCTTTTAAGCACTCGTTGGCCCATGGAAGCGGACAAGGCACATGTTTATGTGTCCGCCTCAGTAAAGGATTAGCCACAAGAAAAAGTTCAGTATTCACTGTGTACAGTAGCCAACCATTCCCAAAATCATTCGGACTGCTCTCTGTGTTCGGGGTGTGTTCATCTGTAAGATGGCTTCAACTCTCTCGGGGGATACTTTCCTTGCTTCTTTCTCAATGATATATCCCAAATACTGGTCCTCTTTTTGACAATAGTGAAGTTTCCCTGGAGACACTTTGTGTCCGTTCTCAGCCAGGTGATTTAAAAGTGCAATCCTATCATGTTTACAAGCTTCTCGTGTATCTAATGCCACAAATAGTTCCTCAATGTATTGCACGAGAACTGAACTGTGGTGCATCTGTAGGGATTCCAGATTCTGGTTGAAAATGAACAGGCTCTCTGTATACCACTCTGGGACTCAGCACCATGCCAAAACTTTCTCTCTGAACATGAATGAGAACAAGAACTGGCTGTCCTCATGCAATGGAACGGAGAAGAAAGCCTGACATAGGTCCACGACAGTGATCCATTCTGCAGTGCATGTAATTTGAAAATGTATGGTGGTTGGACACGGGACAACATGGAACAACAATACTGTTAATCTTTCGGAGGTCCTGTACAATCCGATATTTACCATTTGGCTTCAGTAAACCCCTGATCGAAGAGTTGCATGGGCTTCCAAAAATTATCCACAATATTCCTTTCTCAACATCTCTTCAATTGCTGGGGTTATTCCTGCAATTGTTTCTGGGCTCAAATTGTATGGTGGTGTCCTAGGATACACAACATTAGGTTTCACTGTAACTCGGATGTGTTCTACACCATTAATCAGTCTATCTTTTCCTGTAAATTCCCACACTTGTGGATGTACTTTTTTTTATTATGGAGGTAATTTCTCAATTGTTTTCACTGGGTACAAACCTACAGCTGTTTCTTGTTGAGCCATTTTGAACTCTACATCCTCATCATGTGTTTGGAAATCAACACCATCCTTTGGGCAGTAAATTGTGCAATTTAACTTGCACAATAAATCGCTCCCTAACATATTTACAGGACTAGAATCACAGACAACAAACTGATAATTTTCTTCAAATGAACCCATTTTTACAGGGACCTTTATGAAAGTGGACTAGTAATCTGTTTATTTGAAACTCCTACAACTTGGATCTTCTTTCCAGAGAGGGGTAGGTCTTGGACATCTGCTGTTCTAACAGTGGATCTGGTAGCTCCTGTGTCTATTGAAAATGACACTTGAAGGCCATTTTCTTCTCTTTCTACAAATGGTCTACAAATGGTCTACCTCCAACACTGCACCAAGCCTGCAATCTTCCTCCATTAGGGATTGTCTAGAATTGGGAATTGTTGGAACGTGTTCCGATTTTGAAACTGATTTTGATTTGCATCTGATTAATATTAACCCAAGGGTTTCCCATGGTTTGCGGAATCATATGGGCTTGAGGAACATGCATTATTGGAACCTGTTTCTGCATTGGCACTTGCATCTGCTGAACCAGTACATTCTGCATCTGATTTCCTCCTTGCATTTTGAACATTTGTATTTACTCTATTGGGATTAAGTCTACACGTCCTCTTCCAATGTCCGATGTTATTACAGAGTTGACAAGAGGTCATTTTCTTTAGCTTTGCAACATCTACACCAGAATTTGGATCAACTTGAACACCTGTACCTCTACCCTGTGAAATACTAAATCCTCCTTGAACATTTTGAGTCTGTATTTCAACACCTTGCATTCCACCAGAATTCCTGCAAACAACTGATTCTGAAAACCTTTTTGCGCAATGTTCGCTTGAGCCAACATGAATTTCTCTTTAAGCCTTTTCTGCTTAATCTCTTGTTCATCACGGCAGTACTTTGCGTACCTCAAAATCTCATCCAACAAATTTATCTGCAAGCAAATCTCACACTGTTGAAATGCATACTGATCTCTGGCCTTAACCCAATAACAAACTGAGACACAAAGAATCCCATGTCACTTGATTCAGGATATTCCCTTCCTTAGTGCTGTTGAAATACCTGGAGTAACCACTCATAGTACTCATGTACTGATTCTTTTGGTTCTCGTGAAGTTCTTTTAATCTTCACTCAATCCGTATCCTTTGGAGGAACCTTACACTTCAGAAAAGTAATCACTGCTTCATGTTTTTCCATGACTACAGGAGATGGCGCATTAGTGCGACCATCTCTCGTTGGCTGTGCATCCGGCCATTGTACCACAACTTTTCATTTTGCCCACAAATCATGCAACATCACAATGTCAAAGAATGTATTCAAATCAATCCACAGTACTTTAGAAATCTTAACAAATTTGCCAACTTGTGTGTTTCTCTGTACAGGCTTGTCTCTCAATTTTGGAAAATTGTTCGTAAAAGCCGCAAGATCTCCTCTACTCCCTGGCACATCAACATATGCTCCTACTGGTATCTCTCTAAATAGACAAGCTGTAGCTTTTCCTTCATCTGGGGGACCGGTCAGTGGTTTGGTATTTATTTTATCTGTTTCCGACTGTTTCTTTTTCTTCATTTTTCTTTGCCCATTTGTTCTCTAATTTTTCAAAATTACTCCATCTACAAATACATTTTACTAGTTTAGTGATGTGTATTCGCATTCCTGACGAACGCATTGTCACAATAGCTTCATCATCCAATTGTTTCCTGAAATGTTTCTGAAATGGAACACTTTTTGAAATATCAACATTATATTTTCTAGCTAATTCCATCAATTTAACGTAACTTCTGCACGTCTAGTAATTTGTTCACACAAATATATCAGCTCCTTCGCTTGGTACTGATTCACATGCTCAAGTTCTAAACATCTCCTTATTATTTTTTCTAATTCTATTTTCAATCTTGGGACATTTAATGGTCTGTTGTGTAATTAAAATCTGGTTCTCTGCCTTTTTATTCTTAGCCATGTTTTCAAACCATGAGGGAAAATCCCATCTTCAAATAGTGTAGTATCACCTTGTGCTGGTGGTGTCAAAAAAATAATCCTTCTCTCAATGATTGAAATGTTTGCGGTGGTGTCCAAGCAACAATCTGTGATTTCTGTGATGTCAGAATAAACCTTGTTGCAGGTGTTCCTACAACAGCTCCTTGAGCTTCTGTATTTGGAATGACATTAATCGGAGCAGTCATTGTACGAATCTCTAATGGCTGTGCTGTCACAACCCTAGTAATGGGTGCAGGTACAGTTACAACTGAAGCAGTAACACCTGGAGGCATCACTGTAGGAACATTCTCAATTCGTTCAGGCACAGCATTTGATACAATAGGTGGTATGACAGACTGTGTCATCTATAAAGGCCTTTCAATCTGTGTTGCATTCAGGTCAACAGGGGCTGTAGCCACTGTTAAATTCGATGTTAAAGTATCTTCAGCATTTGTTACAGGGACCATACAAGGTGGTGGATGTGCAGCTAACAATTCATCCCCTGAATCACTCAGAGTCTGATATCTTTGCAGCTTCATCTTTTCCCTCTGTCCTGTTCTTTTTGGACTTGTCACTAGGAATGGCTGGATATAGCCTGGTCCTTTCTACGATCGCTTTTCTCCATCTTTGTTGTTGCTCATACCATTCAGCATCTGCATAAATACGCATTGGTCTTCTAGTTTTATTCTGATATTTCTCGTTCTCTTTAGTATGTGCTGTTTTCTCCCAAATGTTTAATGCTTCATATTGAGTGGGCCTAAGTGGTGGCTTCACCTCGTACAACTTTTACCTCAGCCTTTCAACTACTCCTAATTCAAATGCATCATATCTTGGAAAGCTCAAAGGACATTTCTTTTCCTGTGATCTTGCACCATTGACGAAGCCACAGATTTATGCAATCCTACATTTGCAGTCATATAATATGCAGGTGTACCTGCGGGAGGCGCCTCTTCACCTTCCCATTCTGAAATTGTCACATCTCCTTCACAATACTCTTAAAACCTTCAAAATGTCATGATTTCAGATTATTTGATAATTGGTAAACAACATAATTCAACTTTCACAATGTTCTGATTCTATTCCATAAACGTCAGAATTCTTTTCTCCAATCCTGTAAAAGCTTTAATACTTGAAGTCTCGCTAACCAATCTCAATGCGGCACTTACACAACAAATTGACCTATACCAGCACAGCACTCTGTATTGTAACCAACCAATAACAGCGCAACCATACACCAACCAACCAATTTTGGCACGGGACACTGACGTACGATCTCCCTCCTTGTAGCGGCTCACCCTCCTTTACAATTTTTCTTGTACACACAATTCTACAGCCTTAAGCAAATACAAATAAACAATATTTGTGTTCTGCATTAAAGAAAACAAAAGTAATTCAACAAT
Organism: Calotriton arnoldi; assembly: GCA_963921515.1. NCBI lineage: Eukaryota > Metazoa > Chordata > Amphibia > Caudata > Salamandridae > Calotriton > Calotriton arnoldi. The sequence continues at coordinate 573,630 of CAWUFW010011386.1, forward strand.
CAGAATATTAAGGTTTTTAAACCTTCCGAATTTTCAAACATCAAGAAATTCCACACACACAAGTGAAATCTCAGCCAGCAGGAAATCACCCTAATCAATGTAGCTTCACCGGTTGTGCAATTGTTTCTGCCAACATCAATCAATATTAGTACATTCAAAATAGTTCCTTATACTCCCTATCTCAATTGTGTAGTCGACGGTACCTCACAATCTACACACAAAAAGCACAAAAAAAAACTCTTTAGCAGACAAGAAAACCATAAAGGGTATTCCACACTTTACAATTTCAATATCTCTCTATATAACTATATCCCGGGATCTTAGGCTATGTCGAGCCTGATAACCTTTTCAACTTCTTCACAATAAACACATAACCATCATTAATTCATCCAACTGCAACACGCAACCAAATCAACAACAAAAATTACAACTACAACGCATAACCCTATTAATACTCATTCCTCCAATACAGGAATCGCCTTCAAAACCGCACCTCATCAATCTTCAAGTTCTGGGCATTGGGCTTTGAGTATTACTCTAACCAAGGGTAATTATTTATAATTCCTCTTCTTAGAACGTAAACCGCCCTACTGCTACCAAATTTGTTAAAGTGGAAAACATGGTTTTAAATGGACTCGGTTTACCAACATCAGGGCTAATCCCCTTAGTCTCCTACTAGTCACTGTGATAGAGCTTTGCCATTGTTTTAGAGAAGAAGAAAACAATACATCTCGTAAATTATTATCACAATCATTAATCTAAAGTTTTAGGCAATAACGAGAGTTGTTAAAGGTTTAAAATGTTTTATTAATCAAACTTTTTTTGTTGATCAACTTTGTTGCAAATCACAAGTTAATTCAGATGAATTCAATAGTCAATAAATGACAGAAATGTAAAATCAATATTGGTTAATAAGTTCATATAATAAATGCAACAAAAAGCGCGTTCCATAAAGGAAAGAATCCCTATCCTAAGAATCAGGGAAACATGGATTTAGCCAGAACCCATAGTCCGAGAGAGTGAGGAAAAAGCATAAAGCTTCAGTGTTTAGGATCAGCTCAATAACTCAAACATATCGAAGCAAAGAATTTCCCATAAAGGTTCAAGTAAAACTCAGTAGAGTCCAAAGCAATGGAATAAATGGGCAAAAGACTCTGGAAATGAATTGTGGTAACCTACTCTAGGAACACATACTTTTCTAGACATCACATTTCGCTAAACTATTAGCAGCATGTTTCTTTATTTGTTTCCCGCTAGCCGGTCAGCATCTTAAGCTCTCCTGGGAACAGGATCAGTCTTCATCTTCTCTCACGAATACAATAGTCTTCTGACGGCAACGCAACTTTTGCAACTATTTTATATTACCTACATATTTATATGCGATTGCCTAGCTCAGGCTTACTTTCCCTCATATTCTCTACATCTAATATCAACTCTTTAGGCAATAGTCCATGAAGAAGTTGAAACATCCATATTAATGAAACCAAAAGCATTTTGCAATATCATCATTGTAGGAGTCCACATTTCACGATCTGTTTTTCAATAAATGAACTCTTCACTTCCCTATTAAATGACAAAATTAATTGTGTGTTAACTGCAATCTTTTGTTTAAGCAGAAACATTTTACGGAAATACATGATCATAGAGAGGTCAATATTCAAACTTTTTATGAGTGTTTAGCACTTTCTATTCACTCTTGTTTTCAAGCGGTTTTCAAGCAGTGCTTCGTTAGTAAGTTTTGACGCTTAGTACAAATAAGTAGCACATTAGCTCTGCACGTTTAATTAAAAAACAGCTTTTTTTCTTGTTCATTTTAAATTTTGCCTTCCCTCTTTATTGAGCATCTCATGCTGTAGTAGTGTGATATGCCATAAAAGTAGATTAGGCATAACTCTTCTAGTTCCTGACGAATCTCCATTGACCCATTTCTGAGCAGGAAGGGTGAGAAATATGTTGACCAACTGACAATCTAAGGGGCTATCATTTCCCAAAGAGTTCCATCTGTTTTTAGGTCTCGCCTACGCAGCGCGCAAGCGCTGCATAGGAGGGGACCTCTTGCAATCGATCACCACTTTTGCCTAAACGCGTGCATGTTTTGCATTGCTTTGTATTGCAACGCGTGCACGTTTGGCGTTTCCCTTGTGGGAGTGAGCAGCGGCGCCATCTGTTAGCAATCATCGCCCTGCCGCTGCTCGTTCCCGTAAGGTAAACGCCAAACGTGCACGAGTGGCAAAACAACCCAATGCAAAACATGCACGCGTTTAAGCAAAAGTAAACGCTGTGCGTGTCTGGTCCCTGTTACCTTGCAGAGACTGCTTGTTTTGTATATATTATTTGCATGCATCACCCCATTGTTCTGCTCTTTGTGCCCATTTCAAATATCTTTGCCCAGCTGATTTCCTGCACCGTGAACTTACTTTGGACTATTCTGCCAATGGCCGTCTAATGTTACTTGCTTCTAATGGAGTCAAGCGAACTAACCAAGCGTGCTTCGGAGCACTGCCGGCGCGTCACGCCTAAGAGGAGTGCTCATTGGAGGACACCGTTAACCACAACACACAGAATGCACAGAGGAGCCTCCAGAAACAGACACAACGTGCCCCAATCAGGCCGCGTGAGTGTCTGAGGATGTTCGCGGGCCCCACTTCTGCAGCCATTGTTTGATCTGCAGACACGAGTGGATTATTCTATATTGTCGGCGACAGAGCCGGTGATCCCCGACCCTCCCCCGTTACCACCAGCACAGATTGAAGCAGGCAGCTACAGGGGGGAGTGTATTAATTTCCAACAGTAACAGAGGCTAGGGTCTATTAGAGAGAGCTATTCTTCAGGCCCCCCTCCACTTCACTTCAGAATTAATCATGGATTCTTAATTTGAAGCTCAGACAAGTTGCTGTTAATTTAGTGCAGGGAGGCAGTGCTGGCAGAGGAGCCGAGGTGCTGGCCAGGCCCTCCCGGGTCTCATTAATCAGCCGACTGAGACGGCCTGGCTTGATTACAATTTGGAAAAAAATTCATTAGGGCCTGGGCGATTGACAATTTTTCTCCCTGGCTGTGATGCGAGTCATTAGGCAGGCAAATGGAAGGTGCTGATGACAGACACCCCCCAGGCCCCCTGCCTTGTTTGTCTCCCTCCCGCCCGTGCCCCCAACCCGGCAACTCTTCCCGTAGAGACTTCTGCTGGCTGCAGCATATCGTCGACCTCCGAGTGGTAATATAGCTCGGCCGGTTTTGGGTCTGCTGCACAGAATTGAGTGTTACTGTTACCTGCAGGTCAAGGGTCGAAAACCATGGAATGACGATCACATCAGGGCCATTGCGTCCTTTCCCAATACCATCTATTATTTAGGTTCCAAAAGAAAATTCTGTGTGTGTGACTTGCGTGTAGAAGGATATTATTCTAATAATTATTATTCAGACAGCATTAGCAATTCTTTTCACAACCATTCATAAATTGTTTTTTAAATTGTTCTCTTAATTTTTCATGCAAATACCCGTACTCTAGTCTTTCTTTCCTGCTCCCGGGCTGCAGAGAATCCCCGCCCCCAGCCCCACACGCATCGCCAGTGTCTTCCTCTCGGTTGTTTTAATGGTATGCATTTTAAGACCTTTCCTGGCCTTCCATCTTTGGGCGCATAACTTTATTATTAATTTTAAGTGACATCATCTCCATTTTGGTCTTGCATGCCCTTCTTCTTGTACACCCTTAATACCTACACAAGCCAGTGCAGAGTGTCTCTAAAACAATATATTGAGCCATCTATAGACAGATAATCTAAAAACATATATAGTTTGTTACATACGTCATCCACGTGAAAATGGTAAAATACTGATGCACCCATAGGTTTATAGACAGTAGTTCGTTAAATAATCAAGCTATATCAATATATAGGGCACCAATAGGCTTATACATCAATATTTCTTTTCATAAATTGCTACAGCAATAAATGATACATCAGTTGTTCAATACAACCCGTCTCTACATCAACATATTGATAGATTATACACTGGGAAGTTATTATATTAATTTTTCAATACAAACTGTAAGTACATTAAATAGTTCATTTATTGTACACCCATGAGTTAATACATTAATAGTTCGATAAATGCCGTACCTACATCGATATTCCGTACCCTAATTGCTTGATAATTTAATATTCGGTACTACGTCAACTACAACTACATCATATTCATACATTATACACTGGGTTAATACATCAATTGTATGATATATAAAGTTGTTATATCAATTCACTGCATAGGAGGGGACCTCTTGCAATCGTTCACCACTTTTGCCTAAACGCGTGCATGTTTTGCATTGGTTTGTATTGCAACGCGTGCACGTTTGGCGTTTCCCTTGCGGGAGCGAGCAGCGGCGCCATCTGTTAGCAATTATCGCCCTGCCGCTGCTCGCTCCCGTAAGGTAAACGCCAAACGTGCACGAGTGGCAAAACAACCCAATGCAAAACATGCATGCGTTTAAGCAAAAGTAAACGCTGTGCCTGTCTGGTCTCTGTTACCATGCAGAGACTGCTTGTTTTGTATATATTATTTGCATGCATCACCCCATTGTTCTGCTCTTTGTTGCCATTTCAAATATCTTTGCCCAGCTGATTTCCTGCGCCGTGAACTTACTTTGGACTATTCTGCCAATGTCCGTCTAATGTTACTTGCTTCTAAGGGAGTCAAGCGAACAAACCAAACGTGCTTCGGAGCACTGCTGGCGCGTCACGCCTAAGAGGAGTGCTCATTGGAGGACATCGTTAACCACAACACACAGAATGCGCAGAGGAGCCTCCAGAAACAGACACAACGTGCCCCAATCAGGCCGCGTGAATGTCTGAGGATGTTCGCGGGCCCCACTTCTGCAGCCGTTGTTTGATCTGCAGACACGAGTGGATTATTCTATATTGTTGCCGACAGAGCCGGTGATCCCCGACCCTCCCCCTTTACCCCCAGCACAGATTGAAGCAGGCAGCTACAGGGGGGAGTGTATTAATTTCCAACAGCATCAGAGGCCAGGGTCTATTAGAGAGAGCTATTCTTGAGGCCCCCCTCCACTTCAGAATTAATCATGGATTCTTAATTTGAAGCTCAGACAAGTTGCTGTTAATTTAGTGCAGGGAGGCAGTGCTGGTAGAGGAGCCGAGGTGCTGGCCGGGCCCTCCCGGGTCTCATTAATCAGCCGACTGAGACGGCCTGGCTTGATTACAATTTGGAAATAAATTCATTAGGGCCCGGGCGATTGACAATTTTTCTCCCTGGCTGTGATGCGAGTCATTAGGCAGGCAAATGGAAGGTGCTTATGAAAGACACCCCACAGGCCCCCTGCCTTGTTTGTCTCCCCCCCCCCCCGCCTGTGCCCCCAACCCGGCAACTCTTCCCGTAGAGACTTCTGCTGGACGCAGCATATCGTCGACCTCCGACTGGTAATATAGCTCGGCCGGTTTTGGGTCTGCTGCACAGAATTGAGTGTTACTGTTACCTGCAGGTCAAGGGTCGAAAACCATGGAATGACGTTCACATGAGGACCATTGCGTCCTTTCCCAATACCATCTATTATTTAGGTTCCAAAAGAAAATTCCGTGTGTGTGACTTGCGTGTAGACGGATATTATTCTAATAATTATTATTCAGACCGCATTAGCAATTCTTTTCACAACCATCCATAAATTGTTTTTTAAATTGTTCTCTTCATTTTTCATGCAAATACCCGTACTCTAGTCTTTCTTTCCTGCTCTCAGGCTGCAGAGAATCCCCGCCCCCAGCCCCACACGCATCGCCAGTGTCTTCCTCTCGGTTGTTTTAATGGTATGCATTTTAAGACCTTTCCTGGCCTTCCATCTTTGGGCGCATAACTTTATTATTAATTTTAAGTGACATCATCTCCATTTTGGTCTTGCACGCCCTTCTTCTTGTACACCCTTAATACCTACACAAGCCAGTGCAGAGTGTCTCTAAAACAATATATTGAGCCATCTATAGACAGATAATCTAAAAACATACGTCATCCACGTGAAAATGGTAAATTACTGATACACCCATAGGTTTATAGACCAGTAGTTCGATAAATAATCAAGCTATATCAATATATAGGGCACCAATAGGCTTATACATCAATATTTCTTTTCATAAATTGCTACAGCAATAAAAGATACATCAGTTGTTCAATACAACCCGTCTCTACATCAACATATTGATAGATTATACACTGGGAAGTTATTATATTAATTTTTCAATACAAACTGTAAGTACATCAAATATTTCATATATTGTACACCCATGAGTTAATACATTAATAGTTCGATAAATGCCATACCTACATCGATATTCCGTACCCTAATCGGTTGATAATTTAATATTCGGTACTACATCAACTACAACTACATCATATTCATACATTATACACTGGGTTAATACATCAATAGTATGATATATAAAGTTGTTACATCAATTCACTGTAGACCTAAAGTTGATAGATTATTTAGTTTATTTATAGTGTGCAGCAAATGCCAGAAAACCCCCCTTCAAGGCACAAGATCAAATAAAACAAACAACATATACATAATAAAACAAAAAATATAAAATCCATGCGATTCAAACATCTTAAAACAGATAAACGAAATCGAGTCTATATAGGACAAAGCAGTAAGTGCTGTTTAAGCATTTTTTTTAAACATTTCCCATTTTTATATTTTTAGCGAAAGCATTTCAGTTTGACTCCTGGCCCTGTCTCCATTCTTCCTCCGAATTTGTATAGGCTTACAGTTTTTGCTCTTTGTTGGAGAAGTCTGGGTAGGTGTTGATACACAAGGAGATCCGTGAGGGATTTGACGCTTTGTGATTCACTGATTTCCAAACTAAGCAGAATGTGCAGTTTTCCATCACTGCCGCCCTGCTCTCCGCCTTAAAGCATCATTTTTTTTAAACTTGGAAAATAATAAGCTTCACTGCATTTAGTAGGTTTTGGAGTTTGAAGTTAACCTTCTTTGGAAGCCCAAGGAAGGCCTTTAGACAGTATTAAACTTTGGATAACACAATGGTTTGGGCTAAAAGTTTACAGTGATCCACAGACCAGACAGATAGAACTTTAGACAAGTCATACAAATGGTAGTTAGCTGACTTGACGCCCACATGCACTTGCAGAGCAAACAATATTTCAGTATTGAACAAAACCTTAAATAATGGGCCACCTTAACAGTGGTCGATGCAGGAGCAAAGTCGTCGGGACAAATCATCAGTAAGGAAGCAGTATCACAGTCTTTGCTCAGAAGCACATATTCTGTCTTGCCACTGTTAATATAGAGGTTATTAATATGCACCCAGACTTTTAGGCAGTCGGATAAGATGATGTCATTGTTAGACCCCCCACTCAGGCTCACCAGTAGTTGGTTATCATCAGAATATATCTCGCCTCCACTCCAGCGTCTCTGCCTTTAGTTGTTAGTGCTGGAGGGCGCATATACAAATTAACAAGCATTGGCATAGCCAATAGGTCTCGCCTTTGGGACCTTATAAGTATTTAGTTATGCAGCACAATATCCTTGGTGCAACAACATCAACTGTTGCATGGGTAAACACTTATAAGGTCCCAAAGGAGAGACCTATTGGCTATGCCAATGCTTGTTAAGCTTTGACAAGGGCTTCCAAAAAAATAATTAAAGGCCTTCTGGATGCCCCTGGTTAATTTTAATTACTCAGTGTAATCTACCAATTCCAACTGCCTGATTATCAATTAGGGGCATTGCAGTTTGTTTGGCAATTTTCCTAACCGGTCAGAAAGCGAGAAGGTAAAGTACCCTCTCAAGGGGCCTGTTGGGCATTGCAGCACCCGCCTTACGAGGCGCACGGCCCGATGATGAAGCATGCCTTTGGTGGATGAGGGTCTGTGAGTCCTAAAAACGATGCTTCCTTTGGCCTGAGGCTTGATTTCTTTTCATAACTTGATTAGACCACCGACCCAAATGGAACTGCACACCATATAGTAGTATTATTAGTGTGAACATTAGTTTGCTTAAATGATGAGATTGCAGATACTGCAAAGGGAAACTGAGATACCTTTCCAACTTCAGAAACATTTGCAGAAGTGGAAAAAAAATCTCACTCCACTAAACTGGGACCCCTGTGCAATTTGAACGCAAGCTATAAATGGAAGGCGAATGCATAGTCCTCACCCCTTTCTCAATAATCATGTGGCAAAAATACAAAGCTTATAGACCGACTCTAACCTGCCCATGAGGAGGCTCACCGCCCGTGGGTCCCAAATATTACTGTGTATATATTAACTTACTTGTGAAGGACAGTGTTTTTTTTGCGACTGAGGAACCGGCTAAGGCCCGACCGCATCTCTAAATCATGCAAGGGTCATGTTCGAGCTATATAAAACTTTCAAATAAAATATATACAACTTCAGAGACTCTGGAAAAGAGAATGTTGTTTTTCTTTTTTTGGTTTGTACTGCTTGATTTCGAGAGATCTGTGAATTTGATGTACGTGATCCTTTTTTGTATGATCTGCTTTGTTTACTGCAGTAGTAGGCTCTCTTCTAATTTGCTATTTCGTCAGCGCCACAAGAGTGAACACTTAGCGATTGGCTTTTCACCCTTTTCATGTGCACTGTAGAACAGTTTTTTTTACCCTGGAAACATAATGAGGACCTTCACTGTAAATGTAAAGAAAATTATTTAGAAGTCAGAAGTTATAGATTCCCAAGGTTCGCTTTCCTGTGCCCCGTGTACACCTGGTGGTGCAGGTTATTTTAGTGAACATGCGGTAGTCAAGGAAAGTACTAAAACAGCTGTTATGTAAAAATGTCAACAGTGCTCAGATATTCCACTCTGTTTGACGTTTGTTGAGGGGGGTGAGGTGTAGAGAGCGTTTTTCAGAACTTCCCTTTGGAAAATACTCATACGGTAGTCGGAGACGTTATTGTTGCTGGTTGCACCGAGTAAAAAGAACACACACATTGACAAAACTGTTAACTTTTCTAGAGAAAATAGTTTCCCACATTTTTCTAGCACACATGGTACAGATACAAAATATGAATCAGCATTGCAAGCATACTTCATTTATCAGGTGAAGCAGGTACTAGTGTTGGCAAAATACAGACAGTGGGAATGCAAGTTCCTCTTACCAATAGCTGCAGTACAAGCTTTTGTCGCTGTTCTGAGATAGAATGAACAAGCATTTGCAATGCAATAGGTCTCGCATTTGCGAGAGTTTAAGCTATTGGCATTGTAAATGGCAAAGCCTTTTATTTATGTTTTAAAAACTAACACATTAATAAAAGACATTGTCATTTTCAATGCCAATAGCTCAAACTCATGCAAATGCGAGACCTATTGCATTGCCACAGTGAAAGCACCCATGGCGCACTGGTAATACATAGAAGCGACCGCCATTGCCGGCATCACACGAGTGCTGGGGGCGCAGCCACAGTGAAAGCGAGCATTGCGCGCTGCTACCATATAGAAGTGGCTGCCATTGCTGGAGTGCTGTGGGGAGGGGGGGGCAGCCACAGTGAAAGCGCGCATGGTGCACTGCTACTATATAGAAGCAGCCGCCTTTGCCAGCGTCCTGCGAGTGCTGGGGGGGGGGGGGTGCCACAGTGAAAGCGCGCATGGAGCTCTACTGCTATATAGAAGCGTCCGCCATTACTGGCGTCCTGCGAGTGCTGATGGAGGGGCAGCCACAGTGAAAGCGGCCATGGCATGCTGCTACTATATAAAAGCGGCCGCCATTGCCAGCTTCCCGCGAGTGCTAGGAGGCGGGCAACCACAATGAAAGCGCGCATAAAAGCAACTGCCAGTACTGGCGTCCCGCAAGTCCTGTCTATATTAATGAAGTAAATAGTTCTCCGAACTTCTAATGAAAGCTTCCGAGTTAGGACACATGTAAAAGGGCCAGTTCTAATGGGAGGTAAACACAGAAGACCGGGAGGTACTAAGGAGGGACTAATAAGCCTATCAACAAATCAGAAGCCAACATTTACAAAGGACAATGACACTAGCCAATGAAAAATATGGGTGGAGCTTCAAGTCCATACCTGAAATACGATACCAAAGGGGATGATGGACGGAGCGTTAGAGCAAATCAAACACTCACCCCCAGTCAACTGATCCCCTTTGGTATCGCTTTGTTCGCCCTAAGTTGGCAGGGTATGCCCAGACGTGGGTCCCTTGCTCACTTTGCCACTGGATTCAAGCTAGCCTGGCTGATGACGGCTGAATAGCCAGAAACCGGTCCCAGGATGCTTGTTTCCGGTCCAGGGAAGACATGGCTTGGCAGTTCGGGCTGGACTGTTCCCATGAGGCACAGGGTCAGACTGATTTGCATATGGCCATGTTTGAACTGGGGTGGTGGAGTGAGCTAAAGAATGATGATGGATTAAACCCAGATCAGTTGACTGGGGGTGAGTGTTTGATTAGCTCAAACGCTCCGTCCATCATCCCCTTTGGTATCGCTTTGTTCGCCCTAAGTTGGCAGGGTATGCCCAGACGTGGGTCCCTTGCTCACTTTGCCACTGGATTCAAGCTAGCCTGGCTGATGACGGCTGAATAGCCAGAAACCGGTCCCAGGATGCTTGTTTCCATGTCCAGGGAAGACATGGCTTGGCAGTTCGGGCTGGACTGTTCCCATGAGGCACAGGGTCAGACTGATTTTCATATGGCCATGTCTGAACTGGGGTGGTGGAGTGAGCTAAAGAATGATGATGGAGTAAACCCAGATCAGTTGACTGGGGGTTGAGTGTTTGATTAGCTCAAACGCTCCGTCCACCATCCCCTTTGGTATCGCATACCTGAAATACAGCACGTCTCGCAGCGCATGCGCTGCCCAGGCTCGACTTAAAAAGGGTGAACCTCAGTGGATGTATTCACAACAATTTTCTAATAGTCAGTCTGAGTGACAGAGAAAGGTCCTTCTTGCAGTGGTCTAAAAAACAGTGAGTCATTGGTTGTGGGCCAAGACTGGGATTTAAGGCACACAACTTTGTTGCTGAATTGTGTTTTAATAGGTGCTGTGAGTCCACTTCAAGGTATAAACTTCTGCAAGCTGGAGATATTTGTAAGTGCCTCTTTTCTCACACACTGGTAACCACTAAACCACTTAATTAATTTGCTTCACTCTTTTGTGAAACACATTTCCCCTGTAACTTTTAAAGCCAGGAACTCTCTTGGCCATCTTAGAGTGATCATTGTGCCAATATAGATTTTTGAACGCCATTTAGATGTTGCTAACTAGAAAAACCTAAAATGAAGCACTTGCTGTTATTATACATTTTAAAGAACTAGGCGTATCTGGTGCAGTAGGAGATATAGGGTATAAGTGCTGTTCTAAACGGCAATTTCTGTTAGTGATTCTATACGGAGTACAGGATGTAGTTGATGCATTTCATAAATGGTGTAGGGAGTAAGTAGTGATGTAGTGCGTAAGTTAGGAAGTGGGGTGAGCTAAGAGTGGCAGTGTAGGAGGGGGGATGTAGGCAGAGTGGTGTAGATTACGACACAGGTGTACATTGTATGCAAGATAGGTGTCGATGGTGGTGAAGGTAGTGATATGTTTATAGTGTAGGTGCTGTCCTGTAGTTTTGAAAGGGAAGATGCAGTATTTGCTGGGAGTAGCAGGGCTAACAGAGCTGACACACTTCTGCCTTCTTCTGGTCACCACGAGGCTCTGTGGTGTAGCAGAGTGAAGGTTGGGAAGCGTCATTATATGATTCGGCTGGGCTGTTGGCTATATGTTGCAGTGCAATAAGTGGCTAGTGGTGTAGTGTGAAGAGTGTTGATTATGTAGGGCTGTCAAACTAGGTGGCGATGGTGTATGTAGTGTTGTACATACACAGTTTTATGTGTAGGTGGTTATGTGGGCACTGCACTTCAGTTGTAGAATAGTGGTGGGGTGTAAGTGATGCTTTATGTGGGTGTGTGGTTGAAGTGTGAAGCTGCCCGTGTCAGTGTATAGGTAAAGGTATATGTGGCGGTGTTTGTGCATTTATATTATTGTGATGTAGATGGCAGCTTGGGGAACTGAAGTAGAAGTGGCAGCATACATCGGGTGGAGTAGGGTTTAAGTTGTGTTGAGCATAGGTGATGTGAGTATTTATGTAAGTGGTAGTATAGTATTGTGTAGCTTGGAGTTATGAATGGTTTAGGTGGCACAAGACAGTTTCCAAGGTATTGATGTGGATGATAACGAAATAGCAGTTTGTTGTATGTGTTTAGCAAGTGGGGTGGAGCTGGGAGGAAATGTGTGCTATTCTGTCTTGGTTGTAGGAACCTTCTACGATGCTCAGAGAGTTTTACATATAAATTGCAACATACATTTTAGGAGGGTCTGGGAGGGGCCTTGGTGTAGACAAAGGATTGAGTGATGGTGAGAACAAACCGATGAAGAATCACTCAGTTTGTGGCAGAAGCTCTCAGAAGAGAGGTGTCAGAGTCTGAGGTGCAGTAAAACTTTGTTCTATTGCCTCAGTGCATAAACGGAGGAGGCTTGTTTTTTGACTGGTCTTTCTCGGTCATGGGTTTCTTCAAGGAGTAGTCTCTGAACTAACTATAGGTAATAGTACAGCCCAGCCTACTAAATTCAAAGCTTTTGCTTCGTAGAATTAATGTATGTCTACCAACATTGAAAAGCCTATTTGAGACGCAAATGTGTGTTATGAGCTGACCTTAGAAATATTGTTTGGAGAAAAGTGGTTGAATTTAAAAAATCTATTTAAAGCTGATATTTGAGTGATAACTTGTATGGCATTAGCGAGAGCTGTTACTAATATTATTATGACCTTTGTGCCAGGAGCATTGCAGCTGTGGCTGCTATCAAATACCCATGTAGAGGCATTCCACATTGACAAAACCTTTTTAGGTCGGGCCTGGGCAGTGTATGCGCTGCTGCGAGGCATAAAGTATTGGAGTATGGCTTTGAAGCCCCGCCCACTCTCCGCCCATAATTTTTATTGGCTTGTGTCATTGTCCTTTGTAAACGCTGGCTTCCGAGTCGTTATTAGGCTTGTTAGTACCTCCTTGGTACTGCCTTGTCTTCATTTGTTACCTCCCATAACGACTGGACCTTTTACTTGCCTTATTATATGGTCTGCTTTATGTTGGCTGTGAGCACTATTTTGTTTAATGATTTGCCCCTATTCCACCCTCTACGTCGCAGAACGCCGCCCACTTTTATTTTATTTACTAATGGAAGTCCGCTTTAACTATAGTGGCCGCGTTTCTTTATTTCAGCAGCGCGGTCCGCTTTAAGTATAGCGGCCGCGCTTATTTATTATTATTTTTTTGTTGTTTACTAGCGCCCATTCAGCGCTTTCACATTCATGGAGGCTGCAGCCCTTTCTTTAGACAAGCCATTTCTAAAGAAAGGTGCGCGGCTGCTATTAAAGTGAAAGCCGGCATGGGCGCATTTTCAAAAGAAAAATCTGTTTGTCAACTTGACAAAGAGATGCTTTTTTTTGTCGAAGCACCCATTGCCGCGGTTTCACTTTAATGGCAGCTACGCCCCTTTCTTTAGACGCGGCTTGTCTAAAGAAAGGGGCGTGGCCTCCATGAATGTGAAAGCGCCAAATGGGTGCTAGTAAACAAACAAATATCTGCAATGCAATAGGTCTTGCATTTGCGTTGGTTTAAGCTATTGCATTGCCAATAGCCCAAACTCTCGTAAATGAGACCTATTGCATTGCAAATGCTTGTTTACATTACTGCTTTCAACCCTGCCTGATGAGTTCAGCGAATCATTGCTCATATCTTGCATATGGTCGCCTCTAATGTAATCTCGTCTGATATGGTTACTATTAAAATATTAATATTATTAGCTTGGGATGATTTTCATTCAACATAAGCAGCTCTTATTAAAGAAAATGTTGGAGAACTCTGCTCTGTCTCCAGTCTTGCAGTAGTGTGCTAATGATTTCAAATAGACCTACATAAATTGCTTGTCTTAGTATTAAGACAGCCGGTTTTGCTTAATTGGAATGTTTGTGTAGGTTACCATTTCAGATATCTGGAGCCTTAAAGTTGATGAGGAAAAAGTAGCCACAAATAAATACAATTCAAAGCATGGTCCTTAATCACTATTCGAGCGTGAAGTTTAATTACCTGTTCCTACAGCTGGTGCAGTGCCAGCTTTCAAAAATAATTTTGGAGCAGGGCCCTCCCCATAAGCACTGCAAGTCTAGAATGTATGAAGTGACCCTTCATTGTGTTCTTCCAAATGTCCCTAAATTAACTAGATAAATACATCTGCATAAAAGAAATGTAATGCCTGCAGCGCATAATCGATTGAGCGCACACCAGATTTTTGTGAAAATCATGCAGTGTATACTTGTGATGATTGAATGAAACGGAAACTGAATGTCCACAAAGGGACGACCGACCTCATGTTCGTAGGAACAGCTGCAAATTCCCTTGTAGCTACTCTGGAATGTCTGGTTTGGACTAAATAACCAAAGCTTCCTGTCTCCGAGTTCATATCCCAATATTAATTCACGATTGGTTGAGGCTTCTGTTATTTGCCACTTCATCGCATGATTGAAGCTGTATAAATAAATTAATCCATGAGTCAGCCAGGCAGACATCTGCAGGGTTTTGCTGTCGGTTAATAACATTACCATGGAATGTCATAACTCACCACAATGTTTCATTTATTGAAGTTGGGAAACGCAGAGGCGTAGCGTAGTGAGATTCTGGATGGGGGCGGAAGAGGGGATACCATCGCAAATTACCCAAATTAAAAAAAAAAAGCAGTGTGATGCAGAGTGTAGGGGTGAGATGACCAAGGTTCGAGATGGACTGTTTCCATTAGGAACAGCGTCAGTACTGATTTGAATTAGGTGGGATACTCTTTCTACAGCAGAACAGTGGGTGAAAAATGATGGGTTGGAATGCTACCCAAAGCAATTGCCATTGCTTAGATTATTTGCAAGCATTCATCCCATTACTTTTCGGGGTTTTGATTGCCAGTAGTATGCCTGGAAATGAGTGATGCAAATTTCCATGCCCCCTACTGCTAATGTTTGTAAATTCAAAAAAATAGTACATTTGCACCCATTCAAGGAGTGCTTCTGGGGTTCAGATTTACTACATTTTTTGGTAAAACCTATTATTGTATGGAAAAAAATGAACTAGTTAAAAGCTCTTAGTCAAATGAGAATGGTGAGCAAAATCCTCACAGACACAGCAGACCCTACTAGGGTTGGGGGGGGGGGAGGGAGGGCCCAGACCCAACTACCAAACAAAGAATGCATTTTTAGGTGTCTCACAACAGCACCCCCGCTGAAGCAATGCCCTTGCCCATCCCATCTGGGCCCGGTAGCTCTCCCTGGGAACTGGTGACTACGCTCACGCTCACGTTCAACACAACGTCCTGGAGTCCTTGCCATGGGATCACTTATTTTAAATGTATTTTCACTGCATACACTCTTCTTCTTCTTTACTGCTAGAAGCCTTGATGGTAGAGTAGTCAAATTGGTGCAGGTGGGCAGGGCACCAAGTTATCAGTCCTCCCCTTTTATAAATCATTTTATCAAGTTGCTGATGGTAGCATGTACTAAGCCTGAGTCACAAATGGCACAGGGCTCACAGGCAAATTAATAGGGCAATCCGAGCAATTGGTACGGCTCAGCTGTAAGAGTCCGTGCATGAGCCATGAAACCATTTGGCATGTATTACGCAACACACATAATGAAAAATATGATACAATTAAAAAAAATGTATTTCTTTAACATGCGGAAGAGTTTCACCTTAGTACATAGTGTTATATCACTGTATAGACTGACATTTATTAAAAGTGATCGTTTTTAGAAACATTTATGGCTCTCCCCTCAACAAAAGTCCCATTAGTGAACCAAGAGACAAGACAGTAGTCATGTAAACCCTAAACATGGCCTAGACTCTTATTATAGATGGGGCAAAATTACAGTCCATTAAATCAAACATAAGAGGTGCTTATGCAGTGCACACTGAAGTGTTTGAGAGTACACTTGTGATTATAAAGAAAAAGGAGACTCTGTGAAATGGACTGTTCGCCTACGATCACACTATTTGGACAAGCAGGGAAGCCAGTGTTGATGGGTATCTTGGTCTCTCTCTCCCCCCTGTTTACATCAAAGGCCACAGCTTTGTGTTTACATTTTGGCTCAGGATGAGAGAAACCGATAGAGATAGCAGGCCTGACTTAGGGGCCCAGACCCAACTTCCAAGCCAATAATGCATTTATTTGGGGGGTGTCACACTTCAAACCGCCCCCTGAAGCTATGCCCCTGGGGAAATGCTTTGCTTTATATATATTCTGTAGTTTTTTTTCATTATAGTTGAATAACGTGTGTATTTGATTTGTGGTAGTATGACAGAATTTGTATGACTTGTGCCCCAAGCTTGTGCTCTGTTGGTACTTAGCTGAAGACTAAAAGAAGAAAACTTGAGTGAATGTGGGAAAATGTTTTCTGAAGTTGAATGGTTTTCCTGGAGGTGTAAGTAAGCTAAGTGGAGTTTTAGTTATAGCCACAGGAGTTTACGTGTTTAGATGGGGCATACATGTGTACTTTGTCTGGTTGAACAAAGTCTGTAAAAGTGTTGTACTTTGCAATAGAGGTGTGAAGAGGCCAAACAATAAGCAACTTTCCTAACTAGCATCTTACAGGGTACTGCGGGGTGATAACCAATGCTTTTGCCATCGGTCCTGTAGCATAAACTTCCACGGCAAATGTCTCCAGCATAGCAACTGTGGCTTGAACCACTTAGTTGTGATCCATACATGATTTCGTTGGACTTAGATGATTCTAATCAGGCTTAAGTCACTATTGTTTCTATAATAAGAAAATACAGCTGTATCAGTAACCAACCTGCACCGATAGAGGAATGGAGCTCACAATGTCCCCCAGAGGCTATCAGATTTATAATGAGATTATTCTCCATTCCACCTTCTGCTTAAAGTGGCACCTTGAATGAAGCAAATAGACTCACAACAGCACACATGTTCATCCTAGCTAGAGACAGAGTAGGGCATTGCTCAACATGGTGGGATAGTTAGGCACTACCGAAGAGGTTTGCTTGAACTACAGTGGCTTGGTCCCATTCCAAAACCTCCCCATCCATCTTATCAGCCTAAACTATCAAACTTCCCCATGCTCAGACATTGCCTTCCCCCAATTCCTACCATTTACCAAACTCACTTACACTTCTCCTTCATAGCATGACCCTCAAATGAACAAAGAATCAGAGGTGGCCATATAGGATATGGTTGGGAACGGACATTACTGTATTCTTCCATCCCAAATCACTACCTCCTGGCTCCTCCCCCACCTCACCCCACTGCAACTTCAGTGATCTGAGAATCAACGATGCCCATTAAGAAGAGCAATAGTATGTAATGTACTGCAATACCCCCTCTGATAAACACTGCTTCAAGGACCGATTGTAGACATGCAGCACAGGATAAGAAAAATAAAATTACTACATTCCCACAAAAAAGGCCATACCCGCTTTAACCCATCCTTCTACCTCGTGGTCCCTCCCTGCCCCCAGACAGACTAAAATGATATAAAAATGTATGTGTGTGTGCATATGTGCATTTACCTACTGGGTAGTTATAGTTGGGTTCAAAAAACAAAGGATGGAGATAGAGGAAATAGGAGAGGACTCATCCTCCAAACTTATATCAAATAACCAAAGGGAGTCATTCCTAGGGAAATAGTAACGATATCAACCTCGTAGTGGGAAGGAAAAGGTTTTCCTTTTACGTAACCCTCACCCACCAGGGTTACCCCTTGGTGGCATGCTTCATCATAGGGTTCATCCCTAACCTGCTACAGAAAGGGGCGTGCTGCGACTGATGGATACGTGGGAGCACTGATAGTATTTTGGCCTATACACCTACCGAGACATTTCCTCAGGGTCCATTATGCAGCTGTAGTGTAGAATACGCGCTAGACATTTGCCCAACAAAGTAGCACTTACTAGTTAACCAGTAGAAAGTATTCTAGTTGGGTAGATATTTTGTGCAAAGCTGTGGATAAAGGGACAGGTGAGGTTCATTTCGGGCCCAGTCACTCACACACCTACTGACACACCCACACAGACACCCACTCACATACCTATTCAGCCACTCTCACGTCCAATCAAAGACCCACAAGTCACTCACACCTACCCACTCACCCATGCAGCCACTCACACACCCATTCAGACCCATACAGCCACTCACACACCCACACCACTCACACACCTGTTCACACACCCATAGAGCCACGCACACACCCACTCAGACCCATACAGAGACTCTCACACACTCACAGTACCATTCAGACCCATAAAGCCACTCACACACCCACAACACCACTCACACACCCGTTCACACACCCATACAGCCACTCACACACCCACTCAGACCCATACTGCCACTCACATCCACAAAACCACTCACACACTCACTTACAGACCCATAAAACCACTCACATACTCACTCACACCCACACTCACAAACCCACTCACATACCCTCTCACACACCCATACAGCCACTAATGGACTCACAAATCAACTAACACACCCTCCAAACTACTCCCACTCCTATAGCCATACAGACACACACACACACTCAGACCTATGCAGCCAATCACACACCCACTCATGACCAATGCAGCTACTCACACACCCACTCACACACTCATAAAACCACTCTCACACCCATACAGCCACTCATGCACCCACTCACAGACCCACACAGTCACTCACACACCCACTCACACACCCACTCGCAAACCCACACACCCACTGTCAAAGGTTACAGTTAGGAAATCAAATAAATAAAAACCTTAAAAATTCACTTAAAAAAATAGAGGCTACAGGGACATTACAGTTCAGAAATTGCATTAAAAAAACATTAGAAACTCACTGCAAAAAAAACAAAGGTTACAGTACCATTATAGTTGGGCTCAGATTTCACACTCACAAAACCATAGACATTAAGCAGTTATAGTTACCTGAGCTAACTATAACTAACACCCCCGCAATACACTGCTTATGGCCGCAAATATTATATCACTCATGACATGGTCAGTGACATCACTGATGACATCATCCACAGAACCACTCACACACCCACACAACTTCTCACACACCCATACAACCATTCACACACCCATACAACCATTCACACACCCACTAACACACTGATCAATCAATCAATCAGGGTTCTTATAGAGTGCGACTACACACCCTTAAGGGTCTCAAGGCGCTGGGGGGGTTCTGCAATTCAGTCGGAGCCAGGTTTTGAGGTCCTTCCCAAACACACAGCCACTCACACACCCACTTACACACCCAAACATTCACTCACACACCCATAGACCCACCCACTCACACACCCATACAACCACTCACACACCCATACAACCACTCACACACCTATTCAGTCACTCACACACCCACACACACACACCCATGCAGCTACACAGACACCTACACACAAATGTCCAGTATTTGTAAAGCGCGAACAATTACCCGAAGGTGTGAAGGCGCTGGGGGCCGTCGGGAAGATTAAGCGAGCTATTGCCTACAGTCACATGGTGCTGGGCTGATCTGCCACCGGTGCCGGGGATTGAACCATGAGCCCCCGGGTTCCAGAGTCAGTTGCCCTGGCCGCTGTGCCACACCTCTTCCCTAAGATTGTATGGGTGTGTGGCTGCTGCGCCACACTCCCATACAACCTCTCACACACCCATACAACCACTCACACACCCAGAAAACCACTTGCACACCAAGAAAACCTCACAACCCCATTCACGGTTACATACAGCCACTCACATACCCACTGACAAACCTATACAGCCACTTACAAACCCAGTGACTGTTAGACTTGGCCCTTATTGCAGGGTCATCCCTGAACTTTTTGCCTTCCTCCTGGTATTTTTTCTGACCTGGTGTTGGTGGTTTTAGGACTCTGGGCACTTTATCACTGCTGTCCAGTGTAAAGTGCATGTGCTCTCTATGGTAAAACATGGTAAGATTGGTCTACACCTGTTTGGCGTATTTAATTTACCTATCAGTCCCTTGTAAAGTGGTATCTCAGATGCCCAGGTCCTGTAAATTAAATGCTACTGGTGGGCTTGCAGCGCTGATTGCGCCACCCACCAAAGTAGCCTCTCAAACCTGTCTCAGGCCTCTGCCATTGCAGGGCCTGCCTGGGGAGTTTACTGCCGCTGTGACGTGGCACATAAAGTGGGTGCCATGCCTGTGACCCCCCTTTTACTACATATCAGTCACCCCTAAAGTAGGCCCTAACTAGCCCTATGGGCAGGGTGCACTGTAGGTAAAAGGTAGGACATGTGCCTTAACTGTGTGGCATGTCCTGGTAGTGACAAACAGCCATGTTGGTTTCTCACTACTGTGAGGCTGCCCTCTCATAGGAATGCATTGGGGATTCCGTGATATGTGCTTCAGTGGTAATTCCTTACCTGAGAGGAGTAGAGTTGTCAAGTTTGGTATGTTTGGAATAGTGGTAATAAGTGCTGCGTAATGGTGTTCGCAGATTTATTATCACTATTTTAGAAATGCCACTTTTAGAAGTGGGCATTTCTGTGTGCTATGTGTCTTTGTGCCTGCCTGTTGTGTTTTGCATGTCTGGCTCTGGAGTGACAGGGGCTGGGGAGGTGCAGTGGCTCCAGAGGGGCTGGATGAGTGAGCACTAGGCTGAATAGGCCATCCTGCATTTGGAGTAGTGGGAGGAGTAGCACCTGGGCCTGAATAGGACTGTGCCTGCCTTCCACAATGCTGGCTCCGCCCCCCTGCGGTGTGTCTGGGGCCAGAGCCTACACTTACAAAGGAGGTTGTTGTGCACTGTAAATAAAATATTAAGTGCCCCCCCCAGAACTTGTTTGGGCTGGACTTAGGCCTGTGCCAGGGGGATGAACAAAGACTTGAACTGGTATAAATATTGGGGCTGTGACCCTATGTAAGGTGAACTGGAGCTTGCCTGGAACAGAAGACTGCGTGGGACCAGGAGGAACCGCCATGGACCTGGGCTGCAGGAAGTGCTGACCTGCTGCCTTTTTGGGGCTAGGGGGGACTACCACTCTGCCTAAAGAGATCCTTGAGCTGGCCTCCCTGGGGACACTTTGCTGGTGTGCCCCTGTGGTGTCCCATGGCCTTGTGACTTGCCCTGTGTGCGTTGAAGCAGCGCATGGTGAGCGCTGTGGCTTACTACCCTGTTATTTAGAAGCCCGTGTGAAGCGCTGTACCGGTTCTGGAGACCGCCCTTGCTAAACTATTGGTGCTGTGTGAAAGAGCATGAGAAGCACTCCTGACGTTGTCCCGCATTACTCGTGGAACCTGGTGTGCTGGGGGCGGGCTGAGCTCCCACGGTCTGCCCTGAAAAACGCCAGAGGGTAGATAAGAGCAGGAACCCGAAGGAGCCTGCCCTTGGCGGAACCGGAAGCCAGGCATGCTTTTCGAGCCTGGTTGTGGGTGGGGCCCACTACCGTGAGGAAGCTCTCTTACATGCAACCGGGCGCATGCAGCGCTGCCCTGCCTGCGTGGGTTTGAAGGGGCCAGAGGAGAGAGCTGAGGACAAAGCCCTCTCCTTCCCGGGGCAGCAGCTCCGAGATTGCCCCGGAAGCCAGGCAAGAGGGAAGGGCCGCGTGGCCAAGCCTGGTTGTGGGCGAGGCTGAAAGGGACTGCGTCGCAGGAGGTGAGCGGCCGGAGTGGAGAGATGTCGACTGGCGAGACCTGACAGGAGTTTTCCCGTAGTCTGTCAGGGAGCCAACGCTCGCAGAAGAGAAGTCAGGCCGCTCCCACCGTGAAATCACCAGCGGGGAATATGACGTTACAACGCAAACCATTACAACGCATGCTTTTACAACGCGGTTTTTACAACACAAGTACCATTACATCGCATGTTTTTACAACGCATACCATTACAACGCAAAATAGTGTTAATGCATAAAATAATCCATTACAACGCAAACATTTACAACACATACAACGCATACAATTACAACACATTTTTTAAATAATGTATAATAAACCCATGGGACGGGATGCAGGGAAAATAGGGGTTTGGGGTGGGGTAGTGTATTAAAATACAGATATTTAACAATAGTACTAATGTTGAAAATGAATACTAGAGTACTAAAATAATTACTTGTGCATTATATTTAAAAAAAAATTTTTATACTGTTCGCCGGAACGGGATGCAAAGAAAATAGGGGTTTTGGGTGGGGTAGTATTTTTTTATTTTAATGTAATGCTTAACTTTGGCACGGGTTGCTTGAAAAATAGGGGTTCTTGGTGTGGTAGTGTATTAATACAAAGTATTTAAAAATAGTACCAAACATTAAAATTAATACTTGTACTAAAATAAATACTTGTGTATTATTTTTAAATCTTAAACAATAATTTAAAAAAAGCACTAATACATTTTTTATATATATAATATACATATAAATCTCATAAAAAACATTTTAAAATTCATCAAAAAATTGCAAAATAATTTTCAAAAGAACATTTAATTAAAATACACTTTATATGAAATTTTAAAATTAAATTCTAAAATAACGAGCAGCCTAAAACAATTAACAGTAACACACTTTAGCATTCTAAAAGATATACCATTTTTTATTTAAAATATAAAAGTTTATTAAACGCAAAAAGCACTAAAGTAATCGAAAACAAAACAAACCACCATTTAAAACATCACGAAAACGAAAGTCCTACAACACTTTCTATGAAACTACCTTGACCCGCAGGTCGCCAAAATGGCAGACATAACTGTTATATAAATAAATAACGAACATTAATACATCGGAAAAAATAATTACGCTTTTCCTCAGCATTAAAAAGACAACAAAAAAATATACCCAAAACATATTTTGTTTACAATTAATGTACACGACCAAAAAACGTATAAGAGCAGCCGTCCACCATTTTAAAAACAGTGGCTATCTGACTTTCAGACACACCACACGCGTTTTGCTGACCGAAAATCGACAATATCAAACTGTGCCATCTACTGTTCCAAGTAAGTGTACCATATAATAAATTCAAAAATCTTAACAAATTAATTCAATCATGATTCTAATCACATAAACCATTTATATTTTACAGATTTTTTTGGAAACATTAAAGTTGCTTTTAAGCAGAATCGAAAACACAGTGACATTAAAAATATATAATGTAAGTAAAGAAATGTTTTATTCAAATATTTAACATATTAAATTAAAAAAAACATTTATTAACATTAAAAATAGTACAATGTTTAATAATTTAAAACAAATGAAACTACTCAAACAATTGTTTGGTGCGAGTAAAGCACAAAATGATATAGTTGGCAAATTTACTACTCCGTCTCAAAAAAGGGAACAATGCTCAATAAATGCGGTTTAGTTCTAAGCACAAAAATACTATTTCTACTCCAAGCATTGCTTAACTAAACGAATAGGCTGTATACAGGTGGGGACAAAATTACTATTCCTACTCCAATATTGACTTGCATCCTAAAAAATACTATATAATGGTGTGCCAAAAATTACAATTTCTGCTCCAAAGGGTACTTGCCTAAGGGAAAGTGCAGGATGGTGTTTTGGCCATTTAGCAATGAACAAATATTATAAATCTTTTTTAACACATTTAATTTTCTCAACAGAAAAAACATCAACCAACACCAGTTGAAGAGGACACAGCCAACATACTGTAAAAAAAAGACAAAAATCTCAATAAAAAAAAATAAAGAAACCAAGGTAATAAAACACAACTTTTTTTATATATTAATCCAAAAGCTGCTTGGCTCAGGGAAAATGCTGGATAGTGGTGGGGTTAAAATTTCTATTCCTACTCCAAAATGTGCTTGCCTCAGTGAAAGTGCTGGATAGTGAAGGGTTAAAATTACTATTCGTACTCCAAAGGGTGCTTGCCTCAGGAAAATTGCTGGATAGTGGTGGGGTTAAAATTACTATTCCTACTACAAAGGGTGCTTGCCACAGGGAAAGTGCGGGATAGTGGTGGGATAACAATTACTATTCCTAATCCAAAGTGTGCTTGCCTCAGGGAAATTGCTGGATAGTGGTGGGGTTAAAATTACTAATCCTACTGCAAAGGGTGCTTGCCACAGAGAAATTGCTGGATAGTGGTGGTGTTAAAATTACTATTCCTAATCCAAAGGTGTGCTTGCATCAGTGAAAGTGCAGGATAGTGATGAGGTTAAAATTACTATTCCTACTCCAAAGGGTGCTTGCATAAGGGAAACTGGGATGGTGTTTTTGGCATTTAACAATGAAAAATAATATAAAGCTTTTTTAACACATTTAATTTTCTCAACAGAAAAAAACACTAACACCAGTTGAAGAGGACACATCCTACATAGGGGCCGATTCCAATCTCGCTGGGAAAGCCCTACGGCCGACTGGCGCCCGTAGAGCTTCCCGACCGACTCGTGCTCCGGGGCTCCGACCGCCCGAGTACGATGCGAACAAGCGCTGAAGGACACGGGTCGCTCGGAGCCCCATTGAAGTCAATGGGAGCCTGTTGTACGACGCGTACATAGGCTCCCATTGACGAAAAAGGTATGTTGCGCACAAGGGCGCCCCCTGTAGTAGGGACGAGTCTGTGCCACCCGCTCCATACATGCATCCCCCCCCTGTGATCGACTCGTAAGGCTACGGGTGAAGGGGGGTCCGGCGCGGACCTCTGAAGTCCGCTTCCCGGAGCGTTGACTTGTCGGAGGCTCCGGCTCGATCCGGCTGTCCGAATCGTGCATCGTACTGGCTCAGTCGGAAATCGCCTCCATTGCACGGCACGGTTTGCTTACGGACAAGATGTACGGAGCGGTTCGGACCCGGAAATGACTCGGTCGGCGATTTTAGCGTTTCTCGCATCGTACTTGCTCGCTCGTACAGCTGTACGCGTCGGTCGGAAAGCACGCATACGGCTCGTACTTTTTCCGCCCGGATCACGTTCGGAGCCCTTCCGAGCGAGATCGGAATCAGCCCCTATGTGAAAAAAAACACAATAATCTAAAGAAAAAAAAAAAAAAGAAATCAAGGTACTAAAGCACAACTTTTTTTCTTTTCCAGACCCAACAAAGAAATAAAATTAACAACTGGTAAAAACACCAACAGAACAAAGAAGAACCACCACAGAACATCAAATACACCAGAAACATCAAAAAACAGCAATACAAAAGGTACAGTATAACAATGACTAATCTGTATAACAACCTAACCATTTTTCTCATCTAGGAAAATAATTTAGATTTTAAAACATCCATAATATAAACCAACAAGATTAAACAATTAATTCAAACTTCATTGTGCATAAAATTTTAAACAATAAACAAAATGAGCATAAAATGTTCACTAACTTTTTTTATTAAAACAGGAAATGTCCAACATTTAAAAATTATTTAACTAATATATTTTCTTTTTCGATCCTTTACAGATAATGTCTGCCAATAAAGATGCAAAATACATTACCTCCAGCAGAGGAAACCGCCTGCCAAACCATAGTGGGTATGTTTATTGTAAGGAGAGACTAACTGAGCCCAGGTGTCATTGGAGGTGTGTGCAATACTACTCAACCCATTGCACAGGCAGAGCGGTTACTCTTGGTGACTCTGTTTTAAGAACCACAGAACATAACCACTCTGCCTCTGCAATGGAGATTGAGGTTAGGGAAACATTTAATGAAATTAAAGATATTGCATCCACCTCCAATGAACCGTGTGGTGCAGTTTTGAGGGAGGTAGCCCAACGAATATATGACGTTACAACGCAAACCATTACAACGTATTCTAAAGATATATTTAAATTATGCTAATATTAAAATTAATACCCGAATATTAGAATAATCAATTTCAACCTTTTTTAACATATTAAATATTTTAAACACATATAAAAAATATAAAATATTATACTTAAAAATAACAGATTATTAATTAAAAATAAATACAACTACAAAACAAATACTTACCATCCTATACTTACCAATGCATTGTAATAGCATGCGTTGTAATAGCATACATTGTAATGGCTTGCGTTGTAATAGTAAATGCGTTGTAATGGCATGCGATGTAATGGTGTCTGCGTTGTAATAGTTGCATTGTAAAAGCATTGCGTTGTAATACCTGCGTTGTAATGGATGTCTCCCCCGGCGGGAGACCCAGGAGGGGTCTTCCCGCCAATGCAAGTAGTGCAAGGGCTTACCCTCTGTGCTGTTCGGCAACGCCACACTCCCCGGGCTTTGGGGAGTGCAGGACAGCCTGCACACGGGTGCTGGCTTGGCAAGGGACCGAGACGGTGCCACCCTACTGGTCTGGTGCAGCAGCTGCCCCGCGTGGTAGTGGGCGGCTGCCTTGACCAAACCGGGCAACAAGGACCAAACCGGGGGGGCATTGTTGTTGTTTCGGGCACCCGGGGTAAGCCTTGACGGAGGCCCCCGAGTTCAGGAGCAGTAAGGAACCTCCCTGATAATACCGCACTCTGAAGTAGAGGCACAAGAGTGTGGTGCCCTAACGGCGATGTAGAGGCCGGGACAGGGAATACGCCCTCTAGGTGAATCAGGGCTCTCCGCAGTTATGGGCCTGATGTGCTGAGGCTATGTGCACGCTAATAATGCTAGAATGTGCACTGTTGCTGATTGTTTTTATGCCGTACTGTACAGGGTTATTGTCTCACTGATGTGGTTATAATGCGTGGCATAAGGTGCAGTTATGTTTATACCTAAGAGAGGCATGATGGGTGATGCTCTGGTGCACTGTTACTGAATCTGGGTAGGCATAAGGGGCTATGCTGAGTACCACTATATGATGTATGCATAATATTTGGTACACGTGCCAACCTGTGAGGTTTTATGCCTAAGGTGTTTTGCTAAGTGCACCCTTACCAGTATATACTGGTTGTTTTCACTGCCTGTAAGTTGTGATATGATGACAGTGGCCCGATTGGCCCTGTAATGTATATAATCTATTTATTTATTTATTAATATTTATTTATTAAGGAGTTTTATATAGCGCTAGCCTGACCCGAGGGTATCGGAGCGCTTCACAACAGTTTTTGAGCAAGATTCATACAATAAAGCAGTATTCTACATATAGGTTCTGAAGTCCAAGTGTGCTGAGCATCATTGAGGTAGTACGCGAGTCCTGAGATAACCTCATAGAGTGTACGTTGTCTTGGGGTTGATACAATAAAGCAGTATGCTACATATAGGTTCGGAAGTCCAAGTGTGCTGAGCAGCATTGAGGTAGTCCGTGAGTCCTGAGATAACCTCATAGAGTGCACGTTGTTTTGGGGTTGAACCACTTAGGGGGGGGAGGAGCAGTTAGGGGTCAAATAGCAGGGAGGAGGAAAGTCTTAGAGCTACAGTGTCTGGGAGAGACGACGAGCAGGGATTTGCGTTTAGATGGCGGCTATCCATTCGGGAGGGAGCGGTTGAGGAAAAGGACTTTTAGGTGTTTTTTTAATTTTGTGAAGGACGAGATAGTCCTGATCCCGACTGGGATGGCGTTCCAGATTTTGCGTGCGTTTCCGGCGAAGGACCATGCGGCAGTTTTTTGTTTGCGTGTTTTCTTAGGGATGAGTAGTAGGGTGCTGGAACTCCTGAGGTTCCTTGTCTGACCAGCCCTTTTGAGTTTAGCAGCCAAATACTCAGGTTTTCCTGTGTGTAGGGCTTTGTGTGTGAGGCAGGCAGTTCTGAAACTGGCACGCAGTTCGATTGGGAGCCATTTTAGTTCTCCGAGTGCTGTGCTGGTGAGATGTGGTCGTATTTCCTGATTCCAGTGACCATTCTAGCTGCTGCGTTGAGAGTAGTTTTGAGGGGAGCTAGGTGAGATTGTGTTGTACCAGTGAGGGTGGCATTCCCATAGTCGAGTCTGGATAGCACCAGTGAATGGGTGGCTTGTTTGAGGTCGTTGGTTGGGATGAATGGTTTTATTTTGTTAAGTAGCTTCAGGTTGACGAAGGCACTCTTTGCGGAGTTCTTGATGTGTTTGGCCATATCGAGTTTTGAGTCTAGGGTGATTCCTAATGATTTAACGGAGTGGGTCAGAGTGTGACTGCCGTTAAGAGCATCCAAAGCTTTTAGCCATTCTGAAATGTGAGGGTTCTCTTCTTTGTTGGAGATGAGGAGTATTTCAGTTTTGTCTTGGTTGAGTTTTAAGTGGTTAAGCGACAGCCAATGTTGGATTTCTTTTGGAGTGACATTTAGGGCCCGATTCTGATGCGGGTTGGAAAAGCTTCCCGACCGAGGGCCCAATTCTGATGCGGTTAGGAACAAATGTTCCCATTGAAGTCAATGGGAGTTCAACCAAATCGTATCTGGAAGCATCCGGATGCATCCTACTCCGCCGGTCAGACTTTCCCGATCCGAGTGGGTCGGACACCATTTCCCAACCGATTCGGTCGTGAAGCTTTTCCAACCCGCATCAGAATCGGCCCCTTAGTCTGTGAATGTCATCAATGGAGGAGGTTTCTAGATAGATCTGGGTGTCATCTGCATAGAGGTGGAAAGGGATGTTAGCATTTTTGAGTAGGGTGGTGAGGGGTTCCATGTATATGTTGAACAGTTGAGGTGAGAGTACTGAACCTTGGGGGACGCCCCTGTTGACAGGGTGTAGGTCGGAGGTAAAGTTTTTTATTTATCCCCTGTAAAGTCATACCAAGTTCCAGGTGGCACAGTGTATATATGTGATTGCGTTCTAATGTGTTTTATGGGTAATACAAAGGCTATTTTTGATATAACCTTGTGTGGAGTTTCTTTGTGGTGTGCCTAGTGTGTCGCGTGTGTGTGTGTGTGTGTGTGTGTGTTGCGCAAACGCTTTACACATTGCCTCTGGGATAAGCCTGACTGCTCGTGCCAAGCTACCAAGGGGGTGAGCAGGGGATATCTTCAGCGTGTAACTCCCTTGCCCTGACTAGAGTGGTGGTTTCTGCCTGGCTTAGGTGCTTGCTCTAGCCAACCAGAAACCCCATTTCTAACAGTGACCGTTCCATACAGCCACTCACACCCCCGTAGAGCTGCTCAGAAACCCACTCACACTCTGATACAGATAGTCACAAAGCCACTCGGGTGACATATGTTAGAAATAGTATCATTAATTAGTAGTACAAAAAGAATAGTAGCTTAACTTATGCAGTAGGTTAATATATATCTTTAAGTTGCAGGAATGTTTACAAAAGACACTCACAAGATGATGTCATCAGTGATGTAATTTGAGATGTCATCAGTGATACTTCGTTGGGTAAATGTCTAGTGCGTATTCTACACTACAGCTGCGTAATGGACCTGGAGAAAATATATTCAGTGACCGTTTGTATGTTTTGGCAATGTGGTTGTTTCTCATGCATCTTTATCTAGAATTCAATGATAACATGAATCCTTCTATAGATAAGACAACGAGACTCCAAAGAGGTGTATCGCCACCTAACAAAGCTACTTCCTCTGAACTATATAAAGTAAGTGATTCTTTGGTTGGTGAAGATGTCCTCATATTGTTCGGCATGAAGAACACGTCACTAAAATCTGCTGGAAATCTACTTGGGGCGCCTTTTTGTAAGTTGTCCATTATCCTGCAAAAGACTGGTAGACCTTTACATACTACTAAGATGGACGGAGCGGGCCCAAATTTTGCATAGTTGCAGTAATTCAAAGAGAGAGACATGGACTGTCACCAGGAGAAGACAATTAAGAACCCACTTGTCACAGTCACTACATATTGCGCTCCAGTAGATCAATGATACATTCACTTCCACCAAGGATTTATAATGTGGAATTGCTGAGAAAACACATTTTGTTTATGTTTACAAAGCCAAGGCAGTTAAGAACATTTATAATTTACAGGTATATTCTTTCTTGCAAGGAACAGATGTGCCCAGAAGCTTTTTTAAATTTTTTATATTTTTGATTCCATTGCGAAAAGTCACAATACTTTCATTCCGGCAACGTGGATATTCGTGAAATCGGCGTGATTTTTAGTGACATTTAAAAATATATATACACGTTATAAAATTATTGTTTGAGGTCCGTGCTTTACTAATATGACATAAAAACTTAGATTTTAATACGTAAATTTATGTAACAAGACTATTTGATTACATTTCCCAAATGTCTACTCAACTGGAGTACTTTCTAGTGGTTAATTAGTAAGCGCTATGTCATTGGGTAAATGCCTAGTGGCTATTGTAAACTACAGCTACGTAGTGGATGAAGAGTAAGTGTCTCCAAAGACCTTGTGTGTATTTCATTTTGGCATTATGATTGTACCACGTTCGTTTTCATCTAGAAATCTATGAACATGAATCCTCCTATACAAAAGACAACAAGACTACAAAGAGGTGACTCTCCAACAAGCAATAGTACTTCCTCCTAATTAAGTAAAGTGCCTCTTTGCTATGACCCTCATTGTCTTCCCACCCTCTGCTTTGGAGCTGTGAAATGTAGATGTGTTTAAAAGCTTTTTTATTTTTATTCCTAATTTTTCATGAAAAGTCATGTTATGTACATTCCTGTACCAAGGACATTCGCATAATCGGCATGTTTTTTAAGAACACCTAAAAACATATATAGACGTTATACAATTGTTTGAGGTCTGTAGTTTACTAATATGACATCAAAAGTTACATTTTCAGAAGTAAATTTGTTACAAGACTGTTTTATTACATTTTCCGACAATCGTGATTGTCAGTGTTCGCGAATCAGACTTGACTACGGAATAAAGGTATTTCATTGGATAAAACACTTTTCATGATTTTGGAAAGGAAGTCGCTACCCAGTTATCATCTTATTTTGCCAAAATTGGAGGTTATATTTGCAGCAGCTACAGTTTTGGTATAAAAATACTTTCTTTAATATTTTTCACATTTTTTCCTTTAAAATGGCATCCGGAGGAAATGCATAAGCACACAAGGAGGAGGGAGATGCCAGTTCTTCAGAGGAAGACCACCCTGTAAAGAAGCAGTCAATAGCTTGGGAGTTTTTCAGCATCCCCAGCGAAGAGAAGGGAGTTGCCAAAAATGTAATCTATTTGATAAGATCTTCTCCAGAGGAACGGACAAAAAGTATTCCATGGGACAACAAGCATGCTAAAATATTTGAAAACTATACATGAATGGCACTTGGCAAGGGTGGAGAGTAAGCGTTGTACATCACAACCATCCACTTCATCTGCAACGCCAATTGCACCTGGTGACACCCGTCCAGCAGGCATAGAAGAACGACTTCCAGAAAGACCACTAGAACTAGAAAAATTGGGACATTTTGCACTGATTGCAAAACAATTTTGACTGTTGGAGAAATTGTTTTTGCCGCAGTTCTAGAAACTGTCAGAAACCACAAGTGTTAACTTTTTTTTCCAATGACACTTGTTACTTGTTTCTTGTTAGAACCACCTTTCTTAGTTTCAAAAAAGAAAAATTGTACGTGTCTGGATGGATAAGTGAGTGGATGAGTCAGTGAGTTCCTGTGTAATTGGGTGAGTGAGTGGTTATGTGGGTGTGTGAATAGGTGTGTGAGTGGCTGTATGGGTGAGTGAGTGGGTGTGTGAGTAGCTGTATGATTGGGTGTGTGTGTGAGTGAGTGGCGATATGGGCTAGTGAATGGCTAGTGAATGGCTAGTGAATGGCTGTGTGAGTGTATGAGTGAGTGATAAGCTGTAAGAGCTTATGGGTGTGTGTCTGGGTCTGTGAGTGTCTGGGTCTGTGAGTGTCTGGGTCTGAGAGTGTCTGTATGGATGAGTGAGATTGCGTGTCAGTGTATTTATGGGTGAGTGACTGGGTGTGTGAGTGGCTGTATGGGTGAGTACATGGGTGTGTGAGTGGCTGTGTGGGTGAGTGAGTGCATGTTTTAGTAGCTGTATGGACGAGTGAGTGGGTGTGTCAGTGACTGTGTGGGTGAGTGAGTGGGTGTGTGGGTGGCTGTGTTTGTGAGTTAATGCATGTGTGAGTGACTATGGGTGAGTGAGTAGTTGTGTGAGTGGCTGTATCCGTGAGGGAGTGGCTGTGTGAGTGGCTATGCAGTTTAGTGAATGGCTGTGAGAATGAGTGTGTGAGTGACTGTGTGAGTGAGTGAATGGATGTGTGAGTGAGTATGCGAGTGCTTGTATGAATGAGTGAGTGGCTTTGTCAGTGATGGTATGGGAGACCGACTGGGTGTGTGAGTAGCTCTATGGGTGAGTGAGTCACTGTATGGGCAAGTGAGTGCCTGTATGGGTGAGTGACTGGAATGTGAGTGGTGTATGGGTAGGTAGGTGTGTGAGTAGCTGTGTGTGTGGATGAGTTGGGGCATGTGTTAGAATCTGTATGGGTGAGTGAGTCGATGTATGAGTGGCTGTATGGATCAGTGAGTGGGTGTGTGGGTGAGTGGGTATGTGAGTGGCTATTTGGCTATATGGGTGAGTGAATGGCTGTGTAAGGGAGCGTATGGGTGTGTGAGTGTCTGAGTGGGTCTCTGGGTGTTAGTGTGTGAGTGAGTATACAACTGTGTGAATGAGTGTATGGGTGAATGAGTAACTGTGAGAATGAGTGTATGACTGTGTGCGTCTGAGTGGCTGTATAGATAAGTGAGTGGGTAGATCAGTGACTTTATGGGTGAGTGAGTGGCTGTATAGTTGGGGTGGGTGTGTGTGATGCTGGTATGGGTGACTGAGTGGCTCTGTCAGTGGCCTTATGGAGACTGACTGGGTGTGTGAGTGGCTGTATGGGTGAGTGAGTGCTTGTGTGAGTAGCTGTATAGTTAGGTAAGTGGGTGTATCAGTGACTGTATGGGTGAGTGAGTAGGTGTGTGAGTACATGTACTGGTGTGTGACTGGATTTCTGAGTGGCTGTAGTGGTGTGTGGCTGGCTGTCTCAGTAGCCGTGTCACTATCTGCCTCAGTATGTACCTTGAGAATGTAAGTTTGTTCAACAACACAGAAAGAACTAATTAGTAAAGTGCAGTAATCCAATAGATGGTGCCGTTCATCTGTATAATAGAAAAAAAACATAAAGTTAGTGTTAAATTTTACAAATTTACACTATATACTTTTAATTTTTGTAATGCATATGTTCATAGTATAAACAAAACAGTAGACATTTCCTATGGTATAATACTATCTTACATTACATTAAAGCATTTCATTTTCCATTTTTTTTTTACTGTTCTCAGCTTCTATACTTGTACACCATAAATGATATACTGTGTAAAGATTCATCCTTGAACAGCAGGGGGAAAAACACACTCATATTTGTAGAAAAAAACTAGAACTGTATAGTATGTCACTACAAATAAGTGACACTGTGTATTGCACGCGCTACATTTATTTATTCAATTGTTTCACCTATAGAGACTCAACTAATCTAAACAAACATATGTTAAAAATAACTCCTTTATTATTAAAAGTGGTACAATACTACTAATAGATATAAAGCACAATGAGATGTGGAGACCCTTATAAAGACATCACCCGTGGTAGGTGAATGATGTCATAAATGCTGACAGTGCACCTAAAACAAATACACTATACCACTTTTTTTTGTGGTAATCCTCCTTAGAACTTTGGTTGATGAAGCTAAAGATAAGAATTTGGTAGCTTAATATGTAGTTTTTGATTCAGTTTAAGCATGCTGCCATTACATTTCGTCCATCCAGTTTCACTTTTTAAATAAGCAATATAGTGTCCAGATGTTACACTAATTCCTTCGTGAAGATGATAGAAATAGTAGAATAAGTTCTGCCAGAAATAGATATTTGTCCTGCTTCGAAGTTTGTAATCTCTGTTTCCAATTTACTTCCATCTTCTCTGCATTGTTGTTGCATTAATGTAAGATACTTTCTACGTCTTCATACATGTAATGGTGACATGACATCTGATCGACAATTTGGTCAGGTATTGTTTTGGTTAGCTGTTTTGAACAATCTGTCAACAACCATGGTTTGGAATCCTTTAGTGTTAAATACAGAAATCGCTCCAAATCCATTTGTGTACTTGACGTGAAAGAGCAATCGTCACACTCATGGTTCCATGAGTAACTCAGTCCAAACAAATTATCAATACTTATTTTTTCTTCTTCTAAAACTCCAAGGATGACTATTACAAACTCCTTGTTGAGTTTTCTGAGTAAATTGTACTGATCCACTACATTTATCCACAAGGTCTCTAATGCCTGAAGCACAATGTTTGACTGTCCTATTACTACACAAATGTTGTGACAAACCACATAGTGCTTAACACAATCTCTTCTGTGGTTTCTGTTCAATTGCATATACAAGGTGAGGTATTTGAAGGAGTATATTGAGAACAACATTTGCATAGCAGTTGACACCAGAAGGGTTTGACAACTGGTAACCTAGAATATCTCCCTCATTGGCAATTGTTTTCTTTTTAATAGCTTCCTTGTCCTCCTTTTTTTCCTTCATCTCAACAACATCAGTACAATCCTTTGTAAGCTTTCGTTTTGGACAGATGAACCGTTTTTCATAAATGGGATACTGTCCTAAATGAGGAGCCATATACACTTCTTAACTGAATGTATTCTTTTACATAACTTGAATCAGCACTTACTTTGCTGTCACCATAACGCAATCAAATACAAACCGTATAATGTTCTAAATCGAGAACGCTACATATGACAGACCATCTTTAAACACAGAACTACCAATATTAATAAAAGCTGCACCTACACTTAAACCTTGAGATTTATGAATAGTCACAGCGTATGCTAGAGAAACTGGAAACTGCTGCTGTCGAACATACAATTCTTTTACAAGCAAAAAAGTACCACCTTCCAATCTGCTTTACACCATCAACCTGATCAAGTTCTATTGCTAAATAACCTCATTCTTATTTTGAAAATGAATGAAATTAATCACTTTACCCAGAGCACCATTTACTAATCCTCTCTCAACATTTAGATTTCTACATAAAATTACTTTACAATTCTTGCAAAGACTTGACTTTTTCTCTAACCCCGCAGTTCTTGATACAAACTTTTCCATTGAATCCAGTTTCACTTGTAGTTTTTCTAGGAGTACTGTCACATCCTGGTGTTCCATTTTGTCTATTGCTGTAAGTTGCAAAATGTCTTCTTTCTCCACTTTTTGTAATTCTTCTTTAAACCAGGAACACTCTTGAAGTCTAGGAATTAGGCAGACAATCAATTTTTCTTCTTGAATGAAATGAAACATTAGCTCTGCTGCAGTCATTGTTGTAGGAAACAGTTTCTTAACAAGTTGACTTTCTAACAAGCGTTTTCCCTCTTTTGTGCAAACCCCTACTGTAATATCCTTGAGAATATTTCCATATTCAATGTCAGATGTTTGCTGCACATTCCTAAGTAGTTCTTTGTAATGGAAGTTTATCCAAATGTTTGTTTCCAATACTGCCCAATGAATTTTGAGTTCCATCATAGAGAAGTATCTTGAACACAGAATGTCCTTTCACGGGGGTAAGTTGTAGTAGATCGCCAAACACAATTAAGTGCTTTCCTCCAAACAGCACATCATAGTCTGTCTTTAGAATTTGTTGCATTCTCAAGTGTACAAAGGAAAGCATTAAGTTTGAGATCAATTCCATCTCATCAATGATTAAAAGTTTCAATTTCGTCAGTACTCATGAGACTTCATGACAAGCTTCACCGGATAACTTTTGGTTCTCCAGTTTGTTGTCATGTTCCACAGGCAGCATAAGAACTCGATGTAAAGTAATTCCTTTAATGTTGTGTGCAGCTAATCCAGTGGGTGCTGTTACTACACACAGCAAATTTGAGTCTGTAGTCCTCTGTAGGAAAGCAGTGAGAACTTCAATTAAAAAGCTTTTCCCTGTGCCAGCTTGATTACTGAAATATAATAGTATTGGCTTAAATGATGTGCATATACACTGTTTCTTCTCATGAAGGAATCCATGCTCTATTCTCTCTTTTACTTCCATGTATGTTTCTTTTTGCTTGTCATTCAGTTGTCCAACTAAGTGTTCCAAATCAACACTTTCCTGTTTTGCTTGTTGCTTTGCACTTTCCACTTCATTCATGGCTATGGCAGCTTCATTTTCAATAATTGGTTGTTCAAGGGGATCTTGACATAGTGGTCCTGAACTTTACCTGCTTTGTGAACTCTCCTTAACTATCTCAGCTTCAATTGTTTCTTACTGTTCAATCTCATCATTTAATATTCTGAAATAGTTTAGAAACACTGAATGCTATCTTTTTCACAACTTTGAAAGAATCTTCGTAGCAGTCAAAGTCTCCAAGTTATTCCGATTCAGAACGCCAAGGTTTGAAGAGTTGTACAAGTGCCAAATAGAAAAACTCTCTTTTATCAGGAGTTTGGCTACTACGTTTTTTGTGGTTAATTAGACTTCCTTTTTTTTGGCGAACTAATCAACTGACTCAACCAATTACTGCATATTTCCTTCATCTAAGTTTTCTGTTACATTGTTTCTAGATCTGTGTAGCGTTGAAGTATTTCATAAAGACACATGTTTTCTAGATGCGGACTCTTTCTTGGATAGTAAGTGTCCAATATATTTGTTTTCACTATGTCTGTACTTTCTGGGTGGAATTCTGCTAGGTACTGAATTTCTGGAAAAGACTTCAACACTCTTTTTCGTATACTTGTGAAGCCAAGACTTACCCAAACAATTCCCCTTGACTTTGAGTATAAACTGGCTGAGCTTAACTGATCACAGCATTCATAGAAACACATACCCCAATGAGAAAGCATCTTCAAACTGAAGCTGTACAATTTCTTGGTTAGAGACTTTTCAGCAGAAATCTCCTTCATCTCCATTTTCTCTGGTTTTGTGATGTGGGATGTCACATATCGAGCAACAGCTATGGAGTTGTCAGCCACAAATTGTATATCCATATTCACATTCCACATTTTGATAATCACAGTATTATAGTCATTAAAACATTTGAAGACCTCTGTTCTTCTTAGATTGTAAATGCTTTTCTGAGGTTTTCGAGTCGGTGTATGTCTCACTGCAGATAAAAATACTGTTCACACTTCCTTTGAAATCACAGGTCTTGGAAATCCAAAATGACACCTATTGTAAAACTTTCCTTTAGCCCTGTATTTTTTATGACACTACTTGCTACACCTATGTGCTTGAAAGCACAGAATTTGCTGTTTCAGGCCTTTTTCACCACTGTCTTTCGGGATGGCATGTAACATACTGCTCTATGAAAACGAGTACAGAGTCATCACTATCTGTTTCATATTTCAGTGCATCTTTCATCCATAACCGCATGTGAATATGAGGAGCACCTCTAGCTTGGTACTCTTTATGACAAAATAAATCAGTTACTTCACCAAGAGGAGGATTTGTTTTGTTTCAGATAAAAGACAGCATGGCTTGAAACCTGTGGTTAAAATATCTACAAGCATTAGCAGGATCCAAAGAGCAAAGATGTCCTGCTGTCTCCACATTCATGTCCTTAAGGTTTGAGTTTGCTTCTCTCAAAAATTCAAGTAAGTCATCCCAGGCTTACTCCACACAAGTGAGTGTTACAAACCACGTAGGTGCACCTAAGCTTAGCAGCATACATTTCAATTCTCCATGACAGCAATACCAATACTCGTTGGTCCCACGTTGAGATGCCGTCAAATTCATCAAATTGTATTCCAACTTTTCATCCTTACCATGTACTTTGTCAACATATTTCTTTGCAGACAGATTTTGTAGATTAATCCTGACTTCAGTATGTGGTTTACAGCATAAGATAGTCGAGACAAGTCACTCTCAAATAATAGATGGAATATGTGTGGAATGCACTGGTGAAATCTAGCGTTCTTTGAATATAATCTGGTTGACCTGTACTCGGCTACTGGTGTT
Source organism: Calotriton arnoldi (assembly GCA_963921515.1). NCBI lineage: Eukaryota > Metazoa > Chordata > Amphibia > Caudata > Salamandridae > Calotriton > Calotriton arnoldi. Next base: position 611,418 of record CAWUFW010011386.1, read on the forward strand.
TGTATGTGGCGGTCAACATATCGGCCGCCTGCTCCAGTGGTAAATTGTTGGGAAAACAGCGAGCTTCTAAGCATTTCTGCTACACACTCATTGGAAACCCTTTTGCTTGTTTAATTTGAAACAGAGCAATAGTATCATCAATAACTTCTTTGGAATGCAGTGGATGTATACTATAGTTTTCATATATTTCTTCTAATTTGGATCTACCCACTTTTTCAATCTGCCCACTTGTTGGAAATATTTCATCCCCCATACAACTCACATCTCCAACAACATCAACATTTTTGTAATAAATATTTCCTGGCAGTTTAAAACTGCACTCACAGCCGCTGCAGTGGCAGGCCTGAGACATGTTTGCAGGGATACCCCTGTGGGTGGCACAATCAGTGCTGCAGTCCCACTAGTAGCATTTGATTCATAGGCCCTAGGCACACACAGTGCACTTTAGTAAGGACTTACCAGTAAATCAAATATGCCAATCAAGGATAACCAATCATAATCACAAATTAGGCAGAGAACACTTGCACTTTAGCACTGATCAGCAGTGGTGAAGTGCTCAGAGTGCACAAACCAGCAAAAACAAAGCTCAGCATACAGTCAAAAATGCAGGAGGTAGAGGGAAAAAGACCGAGGACACCATGCTAAGGATGCCAGGTCTAACATCCACATACTATTTTTAGAAACCTCTTAGTTTTCTTACAGCAGCTCTTATCTCTTTAACCACATTCTGTCCCTTTTTTCTCTCAGTTGTAAGGAGAGAGTATATTTTCCTCCATTTCTTTCTTCTCTCTTTTTTTGGCATTATAGCTCATTGTTTTTCAGTACATGTAGATGTCTGGAAAGAAAAATAATTACATAATTTAAGCATTTAAGTACCCACATAAATAGTTATGTCACTATGTTATAACCACTCTAAGTCTGTTACTTTTCATGTTTAAATCAGTGTGTGGCTGGGTGTGTCACTGTATGCATCAGTGTGTGCCTGGGTGTATTACCACATGCATCAGTGTGTGCCTGGGTGTGTCAGCATAGGTGTCAGTGTGTGCCTGGGTGTGTCAGTGTACGCATTAGTGTGTGCCTGGG
>CAWUFW010011386.1:617500-618781 GCA_963921515.1 Calotriton arnoldi
ATGGATGAGTGGCGGTGTGTGAGTGTTTATATAGGTGTATGAGTGCATATGATAGTCCTGTACTGAGTGACTAAGTATGAGTGACTGTACGGGTGAGTGAGTGGATGTGTGTGTAGACCTAAGAATCAGTGAGTGGGTATGTAGTTTTTGGTGTTGGAGTGTCTATGGTTTTGAGAATGGCAGTCTGTAATTTAGAGTGGGTGTATCAAAAGTTATATTAGGGTGTGAGAAGATGCATGAAATTATCACATGGATGATGTCATCAGTGATGTCATTTGAGATGTCATCAGTGATGTCATCAGTGATGTCACTGACCATGTCATGAGTGATGTAATATGTGACGTCATCAGCAGTGCATTGCGGGCGCGAGTTATAGTTAGCTGAACTAACTATAACGGGGAATTTTACGGGTTTTGTACGAGTGCAATGTCCAACTAACTATAACTGTCCCTAAAACCTATGGTTTTTTCAGTGAATTTCAAAGGTTTTTTAAATGCTAATTTGTAACTATAACGTCCCTGAAACCTATGGTTTTTTCAGTGAATTTCAAAGGTTTTGTAAATGCTAATTTGTAACTATAACATGTCTGAAACCTACAGTTTTTTCAGTGAATTTCAAAGGTTTTGTAAATGACAATTTTTAAATGTATTAATTGTTATATAAATTTTTTTCATACTGATTTCCAAATTTTTTAGAAACAATTTTTTTTACATATTTTATTTTTTAAATTACATTGTAATTACATTATACATTACATTACAAAAAATACTTTCTCAGAATGAATTACTTTAGTTTAAATACTTTGCACATAGGCAATAGACTTTTAAGTACAGTAGTTACAGTTGTTGCAATGGGCAACACATTTTCAAACACAATGCAACATTCAGCTCAATGTGAATTTCTAGTTAAATGCAATTAGTTACTTTATGGATTACTTTTCTAACCACAGGACTGGATCCTAGATTCAGTCCTGGGACATCTCCTGTAAACAGTTGAGTAAAAGCGTTTTGGTTACAGTAGTGATTTTTAAGGAATATTATTGTATTTTAAAAGTTGACACTTAGAAACTTTTTCTCATAGAATCACCAATGTTATCCTATGGAAGGAAATTCACTTAGCAGGTAAAAACTGTTATCGTTACTTTTTCTTACTCAGTGTTGGATCCTGGATCCAGCACTGGTGCATCTCCTGTAAACAGTTGAAAGAATGCGTTTAAGTCATACAGGCGATTTTTAAGGAATATTTGTAGTTTGTGAAAATCGACACAAAGTTTTCTGCTGA